>JASPKZ010003678.1:0-10123 GCA_030220185.1 Diploptera punctata | reverse complement strand
TTAGATATTGAATATTATCCTTAACTTCATTGCTCTGGGAGAAAAATCTAAAATTATATTTCAGCAAGTTCAAGTTACAAGTTCATCAATTTGTCATTTGTTAACCCGTTTTTGTGTTAATAGAAACACCATCCAGATATCTTTTGAAGTGGACGTCCTGGTCTTTTCGTTCCTGCAGGTTGATAGCTTAACATTTGTATGGGTATCCTGTGAGCCTCCATTCGATGAACTTGTTGCATCTATCTTGACTTATAATTGGAAATAGTTTCCCAAAGATTCCATATGTGATTCATCTAATATGTCTTCATTTTGTTATGATCTAGTAGTGTTTATCTCATTTCAGCAGATATAAGCCTCTGCATATCATCTGTTTCAATCTCCATACTTCACTACCATAAAAAAAGTTGAAGAGGCGAATGTTAAGTTTTTTCAACTTGGTTTTTGCAAAAAAAATAAGCTGGTTTACATTTCTTGTACTTTAAATATTCTTCAGTTTGTTAGTTTCCACACCATACGATCATCTTAAGCTAACATTTTGTGGCTTAAACCAATTTTGAAGGAGAATAATTTTTAAACAAGTGGCTAAACTTGAACACATATATTCATCTGCACAAACCTGAATGTATGACTGAATATACTTGCTAAATTATTATTGGTTATAAAAATGTTTGGATTTTTAAAATAAGAAATGCAGCTCATAAATTATTTTTTTTTGGAATTTGATTTGACAATTATAAAGTAGATGAGAGGTGGGAGAATAACATTAACCATGATTTGAGGAAGTAAAAAAAAAAAAAATTAGCTTAGCATATGAAGGATTTATGTACATTCAGCCATGAACCTTTGGGTTCAATGACCATTGAGTTAGAGAAAGAAACATGTATGTAATATAAGAAACCAAAAGTCAATAAATCCACGCCATATCAGATCTGGGAAGTAAAGAATGATTGCAGTCAAATTTTATTTCTTATTTTGTGCCTGTGTTTAGTTTTTATCTTTATTATGATAATTTTTCCTTATTTGAGAGGACTAAATTCATTTGAATTAGGATTTGTTTTGAGTTGTACTGGTTTAGGTGGATCTATCTAAAATAGAAAACTGCTCAATGTTGTGCCTTTGTTAGGAGTTACACAACCAATTTACCTATTTACCTGAAGACGTTACGCCGACCCAATGAGACATCTAGTAGGCAACTAAGGTATTACTAGGATGAAAAAGGTCGGTAAATTATGCTTAGAGGCCTCTTTATTCAGGATTAAGGATCTTCTACGAGCCAGAAAATCTTCAGACTTGGACCCATGGTTTTTTCAATTCTAAAGAAATCCATTGATATTGTTCTTCTATCAAGAGATTTAAACACTTTAAATGATATTTTAACTCGTCAAGAAAATGAGGCAATACTAGCAGGACTAGAAATCAATACTGAAAAAATTAAATATTTGACAAATTTAAACTCTGATATTGGACCTTTAGCATTCAAAAAAAGAATAATTTAAAACAAATATAAAATCAACAAAACCAAGGCATATGTAATAAAGTGAAAGACAAAAAATGGAATATTTTAGTAAAGAAGCCAGATATTATTCCAGAAATTCCACGTAAAACTACAGTAGCAAAATTTAGACTGCTTACAGAACATGACTATTTGGCCAAACATTTATATAAAATAGGAATCTACACAAATCCAAATTGTCAACTATGCAACAAAGACGAAGAAATGAACGAAGAACACTTACAAACCTATGGAATATTACCTGTTGGATCCACTATAGAGAAATATTGGAGAGCAAGAACGCTAATGGCTTCGTTGCCAAGGCCCAGCATTTGAAAACATGTTGGAGGAACTAACAGAATATAAAATGGAGCGACATATGAAGAAGTACCTAGGATCCAGGAATAATGATATATTAATTGAAATAAAAGAAAAACTAGCAGCAGGTAACAGATATTTAAGATCTCTTAACAAAATTATACAATCTAGATATATATCTAAGACAATTAAAATAAGAATATATAAAATAATTATTAAACCTGTTGTAGTGTATGGCAGTGAATCCTGGACCATATCAGGAAGAACTGATACAAGTCTTGCCACCTGGGAGAGAAACATAACATCTTGAGGAAAATATATGGTCCAATTAAGGACAAGAGTACCTGGAGAAAAAGAACTACATGACCTATATAAAGATAACGATATAGTTACATATATTGAAGTTAGATGTATTGAATGGTTGGGCCATATTTGCAGAATGAATGAGACACGTTTGCCCAGGATGATATCAAATGCTAAGCTGGATGGAAGGAGAAAAGTTGCGAGACCTAGGTTAAGATAGATGGACGATGTACAGGCGGACCTACAGATGACTGGAAGACAAATTGGAGAAATAAGGCCACTGACCGAAGAGAATGGATGGTTATGAGGGAGGCTAAGGTCAAACTAAAAGGACCGTCATGCGCCGGTGATGAAAGAAATGCATTGAACCTGTGACCTCTCGGGCTAGAGGCACTAGGCCTCTGTGTTGGACTTACTCAGTGGTAATTGCTGAATGATTTTCTTACTCTATTTCTTTATTGGGTTGTTTGTGTGCTCTAAATAAATTTCTTATCGGAAGAGTCTAGACAAATAATTGAACTGAATTTCTAATTTGAATCATCAGATGACTGAAGGGAACTCAATGTATGTTTCCACAAAGGAACAGGTCTGGTTTTAATACATTTATACTCTGCGGTTGCTCTTACTGGGTAGCAGATGACAGTAGAGGGAGACGCATTGGCATTTCCTTGACCTCGAGTCATAACTGAATTTCACTACCGGTAATAACTTAATCTATCGTGCACCTACTTCTATATATACATGTATAACTATAAGCAGTCAATAGTTCTATAGTTGTCATTATTTTCTGAGAGATGGTGAACAGATAATAGAATAAAATTTAATCAAAATCAAAGAGGTATTTACAATTTATGAATTAGTTGAAGAAAATGTTTTTAATATCTTACTTCATAAAGTTGCATGTTTTCACAATACCGGTTTCAAAAGTAAAAGTTAGTTTGACTGAAGATGGAAGTAAAATTTACTTTTGAAACCGGTTTCATGAAAATACAACTTTGAGGTGAGATATAACTGCATAAATAGAATAAAAGTTTATTGAATTGTGGCATTGTTTGGCTAAACAGAGCATTTTGTTTCCAGTGACAAACATAACTTCAAATGGTAAATTGCTGTAAGGCAAGATTGAAATGATGGCCTCAGGATCAGTGTCCTATGCTGCATAATATTCAAACTGACATAAGACTTTCTAAACCACAAAGTATCAAAGAACGAACTCTATAACAAACAGAAGAATTATTTGAAAATACAACAGGAAGTAACATTATGAGGTTTCACTTCATAAATTTCGGTCCATATTTTTCTTACCTCATATAGTTGTTTCTATTAAGACATGTGTTTCAAAGCATGTTTGCTCCATCTTCAGTTGGTACAGACTGATTTTTCCCAAGTTGTCGGCCCTGAATATCAACTTCTGCTCCCTCTTTCTGTGGTACAAACCACTTGCTAATTAGTTTCCTCTCCCCTAGAATTTCAAAATTCATAATTCTACAGACAGAAGAACAAAGATAATTATGAATTTTGAAAGTCCTGGGGAGAGCAGCCAAATTAGCAAGTTCTTTGGACAACAGAAAGAGGAAGCAAGAGTAAAGATACAGGGCCGACAACTTGGGGAAAATCAGTCTGTACAAACTGAAGATGTAACAAACATGTTCTGAATAGAAACAACTATTAACATTATTAATTATAGATGAATTACTCTGCCATCTGTTGACAAAACTTGACATTACTTGAGCAGTGATAAAAAGAAATTTTCAGAGTTCTGTAGATAACATAATTTTTTTCTATAATGTGGCATAGGTCTATCTGATCCCAAGACCTTCAAATAAACTTTAATAATTTATTACAAAATACTGTGTAATGGAGTGAATACAACCACTTTTCAACTTTAACAATTTTTTTTTTCAGATGGATGACTTTTGACAATTATTTTGACACTTGGCTGCTAGCCTCACATCCATGTATGTTAATCGGAGGTTGATGATCATCCAGCCAGTGTAGGGGTGACATGTGATCAGCATATTGGGTGCCCAGCCGTTGTAACTGAGTTTCTCAACCTGGAGTCACTACTTATTGTAGCTACCCAAATTCCTCTTGATGCTGGGTGGGCACTGGTCCTGTACTGGCAGAAATTTTATGAGAAAGTCTTCTCCCATTGGGACTCAAACCAGCACAAGTCCCATAGCTCTGCTCAAAGACATGTTGCATTAACCACTTGGCTATGGCCTGGGACTAATGATCTCTTGGTGTTGATCATTAATACATATATTATCCAGGGATTAAGCCTGTTGGCTCGTTCTGGTTTCACGAAAACTAGAATTTTAAAATTGTTCAGACCATCTGTGTGGGCGTCCGTTTTTCCTTCTGTGCAGTTTATAATTTAGAAATAATTGTGGAAATATTCCTTTTGGCATTCTATCAATAGGTTCTTTCCAGTCGTTCCTATATTTAATTATTCAGTCTGTAAGTTTGAAAATATTTATCATTTTTAAACACACATTATTATAATCCCAATTACAAAACAAACATTTTAAATAGCAAAGCTATCATCATCAAGACACTTCTTTAAAATTTCCCTCATCATTAAACATCCATTTCCATTAAATGTTTGTGTGTGGCTCTCTGGTTCTTCAATAATCATTGATTTTTTATTTGGACAGATTTTCCTTCATTGGTCCCTCTTAACTCTCCTAAAAGTTGGATCAGAGATTGAACTATACTTTCATTTTGTCCTTTGTACCAACATTTGTGGCTTCTTCGGATGGTACCTTTGAATCACTTCTGATGGTTTGAATGGTGATATCCCATGTTTCTTATATCCAGCCTTTTTCAGCTGTTTTCATCTCTTTATCAAGTAAAACTTGAGATAGGACATAGAAACACAGCCTTAGGCACAAAGCTTTATTTCCAAAATAACCAATTCGCTTCAAAAGACGGGGCTGACTCACCGGCAATTAAGTGGTCTTCAACTCAAAAGACGAGGTACACTCGCTTAACTCTGCTGTTATATATTTTGTACATCCCTTGGCAGGGTAATGTTTTGTTAACATTTATGAATAGTAGAGGAATGTGCTTTGTCTTCAAAATGGGTGATCTCAGGTACCGTTATCTTTTGTTTGTTTTGAATGTCTGAAAATGGACAATATTATTTATAGTAACTTAAATTCGGTTTCTGGGAAATGTATTGAGTATTTAAACCTGAAACGAATGGGTTAATATTTTCTTCCAGCTCTGGTTTAACGGCCTAAAGACCACATCAAGTGGTTGCGAGGTGGTTGCAGTGAGGGGAAAAAGAAAAAATCTAATTCAATTTCCTCCGTCGTAACGGAATAAACACAGGTGTGTTGAAAGGTTGTCCCCAATCAGAGTTTTGGTTGCAGTAAGTAAAATAAATTACAATAAGAAGTAAGATTGTGAGGTTTTCTTAATCTTGTGAATCTGGCACTTCTTACCTCATAAGTAATGCTCAAAATTTTTGTATTTTTTTCCAAAATTTTTATATTTTTTCCAAAATGTTTATGTATTTTTTTAAATTTTTATATTTCTTTCATAGTTTTTATATATTTTTTTAAAATTTCATATTATTTATCAAAAATTTCATATATTTTTTCAAAATTTTTATATTCTGTTCATTATTTTTATATATATTTTTAAAATTTTTGCATATTGTTTCAAAATTTTTATATTTTTTCCAAAATTTTTATATTTTTTCCAAAATTTTTATATATTTTTGAAACTTTTATAAATTATTTTGAACTTTTATGAAATTATTTTCAAAACCATTTTATAAATATTTTTTAAGATTGTAATATTTTTTTGAAAATTTTTATATTTTTTCCAAAATTTTTGCATTTTATCAAAGTTTTTATATATTTTTTAAAATTTAATATTATTTATTAAAAATGTCATATTTTTCAAAATTTTTATATTTTTTTCTAAGTATTTATATACTTTTTTAAAAATTTTATATTATTTTCAATACATTTATATATTTTTTCAAATTGTTCTATATTTTTCAAATTTGTTATGTATTTTTCAAAATTTTTATGTATTTTTCAAAATTTTTATAAATTTTTCCAAATTTTTTATATATCTTTTTAAAATTTTTATATTTTTCCAAAATTTTTATATATTTTTCCCAAAATAATTATATATTTTTTTCAAAATTTATATATATTATTTTCAAAATTTTATATTTTTTGAAAGTTTTTATATATTTTTTTAAATTTTATATTTTTCAAAATATTTATATTTTTTTTCAAAATTTTTATATATATTTTTTCAAATTTTATATTGTTTATTTGAAAATTTTTGTTTCTCCCAAAATTTTTATATTTTTTCCAAAATTTTTATATTTTTTTCATTATTTTTCTATATATTTTTTAAATTTTTTATATATTTTTTTCAAATTTTTATGTAATTTTTTAAAAATTTTATATTATTTTTCAAAATTTTTATATTTTTCGATATTTTTACATATTTTTAAAAATTTTATATTATTTTTCAATAATTTTATATATTTTTTCAAAATTTTTATATTTTTTTCAAATTTGTACATTTTTTTCAAAGTTTTTATATATATATTTTTAAGAATTTTACATTATTTTTCAATATTTATATATATATATATATATATATATATAATTTTTAATTTCATATATTTTTTCGAAAATTTTGTTATATTTCCCAAAATGTTGATATATTTTCGAAAATTTTTATATTGCTTTCGTAGATTTATCTATTTTAAAATTTCATATATTTTTTCTAAATTTTTATATTTTTTAAATTATTTTTATATATATTTTTTAAATTTTTACATATTTCAACATTTTTATATTTTTCCAAAATTTTTTATATTTTTTCGAAATTTTATATATTTTAAAAAAAATTATATTATTTTTCAAAAAAATTTTATACAATTTTTTTCAAAATTTTAATATTTTTTTTTCAATATTTTTATATATTTTTTTCCAAACTTTTTATATTTTTCCCAAAATTTTTATATATTTTTCAAAGTTTTTATATATTTTTTAAAATTTCATATTATTTATCAAAAATGTTATATATTTTTTCAAAATTTTTATATTTTTTCCATTATTTTTATATATATTTTCAAAATTTGTTTTATTTTTCAAAATTTGTTTTATTTTTCAAAATTTGTTTTATTTTTTAAAATTTTTATATTTTTTAAAATTTTTTATATATTTTTAAAAATTTTATATTATTTTTAATATTTTTATATAATTTTTAAAATTTTTTTCAAAATTTTTATATATTTTTCAAAATTTTTATATATTTTCCAAAATTTTTATATTCTTTTTTTAAAATTTTCATATTTTTTTCCAAAATTTTTATATATTTGTTTCAAAATTTCTATATACTTTTTTAAAAATTTTATTTTCCAAAATTTATATATATGTTTTTCAAGTCTTGTCTATCTTCTTCTCTTCGTGGACTTATAATACGTTCTTGAACAAGGCCTTCCCTTCGTTTTTCTCTTTTTCTAGATTCCTCTTGTTGAAGTAAAAATGAATCAGTTTGGTCTTGAACTAATTCCATTTCCGCTTCTACAGACGCATATACATTTAGAGATGATAGAGAAGATCCATCTTTTCCTTCCTCTTCCTCTATTTTTTCTTTTTCTTCCACTACCTCATCATCATCATCATCATCATCTTCCTCTTCCACCTTTTCCTCTTGTTCAGCTTCCTCCTCTTCATCTGTACTGCTGCTATCATCTTCATCTTCGTCGTCATCATCATCATCACTTGAATCAGATGATGATTCAGATTCAGGCTGTTGATCAGTTTCAGTCCATTGTGGAGGCTCCCACTGGGAAACTCGTGTTTTTACGTGATAATAATATGTACGTCCTTCAGAATCTTTAGCAGATTTCCACTTGGGTGGGAGCCGAACAGGAGGCGGAGGAGCTGGGACAAATGGTTGTTGGATGGGAAGTGATGTAGGATGAACGTGATGGTAGTGAGGTTGAGGTACCGGTTGTGCATCAATGGGAATACCTGGGGCAGGTCCTGTTCCAGGACCAGTATTAGGAGCACTGTTGTACATATGTTGATGTTGTTGATACATTGGTGGAGGCTGTGGTCCACTTGGTAGTGGAATGAATTCTGTTAAATTAGGATCCACTGTCGCTGTTCCTGGACCAGGCCTGTGATCCTGATACTGCTGATGGTGTTGGTGTGGAGGAATCCCACCAACTTGGTGGTTTCCAGGATCAAATGGCATTGGTTGGTGAGGAACATGAGGATTATTTGGATCAAAACCACCAGGAGGCATTACTCCAGGGATCATGTGAGGTGAAACACCTTGCGGTGGCATTCCTGGAATTCCTTGAGATGGCATATCTCCCTGGGGTGGCATTCCTCCTGGAGGTGGCATACCACCTTGTGGAATTCCACCAGGAGGGGGCATACCACCAGGAAGCATTCCACCTGGAGGTGGCATACCACCGTGTGGAATTCCACCAGGAGGGGGCATACCACCAGGAAGCATTCCACCAGGAGGCATATATATGTTTTTCAAAATTTTTATATATTTATCCAAAATTTTTATATTTTATCGAAGTTTTTATATATTTTTAAAAAATTTTATCAATATTTTTATATAGTTTTTTCGAAATTTTTATTTTAATTTTTCAAAATTAATATATTTTTTCTAAAATTTTTATATATATATTTTTAATTTTTATATATTTTTTCCAAAATAATTATATTTTGTTCAAAATTTTTGTATATTATTTTCAAAATATTTATATTTTTTCGAAAGTTTTTATATATATTTTTAAAAATTTTATTATTTTCCAAAATTTTTATATATTTTTTCGAAAATTTTTGTCTTTTACAAAATTTTTATATATATTTTTTAAATGTTCATATTTTTTTATTTTTTTAAATTTTATATTATTTTTCAATATTTTTATATTTTTTAAAATTGTTATATATTTTTTCAAAATTATTATATTGTTACCAAAATTTAAAAAAAAAATTCAAAATTTTTATATATTTTTCCAAAATTTTTATATTTTTTCTAAGTTTTTATATATTTTTTCCAAAATAATTATATTTTTCAAAATTTTTATATATAATTTTTAAAATTTTTATATTTTTTCCAAATTTTATATTTTTTGAAAGTTTTTATATATTTTTTCCAAAATTTTGATCTTTTTTTTAAATGTTTCCAAAATTTTTATATTTTCTTCAAAATTTTTATATTTTTTTCCAAAATTTTTATACTTCTTGCAAAATTTTTTATATATGTTTTTAAAATGTCATATTATTTATCAAAAATTTTATATATTTTTTTCAAAATTTGTATATTTTTTCCATTATTTTTATGTATTTTTTAAAATTTTTTTTATGTATTTTCAAAATTTTGTTTTTTTTTCAGAATGTTATTTTTTCAATATTTTTTATATATTTCCACAATTTTTATATTTTTTCAAAATTTTTATAGTTCTTTCCAAATTTTTTACATTTTTTCCAAAATTTTTATATATTTTTCAAAATTTTTATATTTTATTCAAAACTTTCTATATTTTTTTCCAAAATTTGTATATTTTTTCAAAATTTTTATTCATTTCTTAAAAATTTTATATTATTTTCAAAATTATTATATTTTTTCCAAAATTTTTATCTTTTTCAAAGTTTACATATATTTTTTTAAATTTTATATTATGTATCAAGATTTTTATATATTTTTTCAAACTTTTCATATATAGATTTTTAAACATTTTATATGTTTTTTCAGATATTTTTATATATTTTTAAAATGGTGATATATTTTTTTTGAAAATTTTGATATTTTTCCAAAAATGTCCTATTTTTTTCAAAAATTTTTGTAGATCTTGTTTGAAAATTTTTATCTTTTTGTCCAAAATTTTGATTCATGTTTTAAATTTTTACTTAATTTTTTAAAATTTTTAGATGATTTTCCAAAATTTTTATATTTTTTTCGAAGTTTTCGATATATTTGTAAAAATTCTATATGGTTTAT
>JASPKZ010003677.1:0-59411 GCA_030220185.1 Diploptera punctata | reverse complement strand
AACACTCTCAGGCCTACAATACTTATTTACTGTGTTTGTGATTTGTAAAAAATAAGAAAACAATAACAACGTGCAATATCGCCTGCTTAGAACCACTATATTTACCAAGCCATTTACTTAATCTAATTATAGGTTATTGTTTTTGTTTCTTCTTCTTCCTTCCAAGTATTAGGCCAAGGTATGTTTTACGATCCTATAGAAAATTTTCCCTCCAGCGTTTCATAGGACGGCCCAGAGATCTTGTCCTCTTGGTATATAATTATAAACAGCTTTGGGGATCCAATTTGAACTCATTCTTTCAAGATGGTGTTTCCAATTAGTTGGTACTGTTTAATATATTCCAAAATTGGCGTCGTCTTCAATTCTTTTTAGATATCGGTGTTCCTTTTCCGATCCCATCTGGTGTAACCCGCTGTTCTGCGCATGAATCTCATTTCACAAGCCGTTATTCTGCTTTCATGTTGTCTTTTTAGTGTCCATGCTTCACTACCATAGGTCAACACTGGTTAGCCAAAGTGTTATATAAACGTAATCTGGTGTTTTTTTGTACAAGGGATGGTTTCATAACTTGATTAACAATTCCTAAACTTTTATTATAACTAGTAATTTTTTTCAGGGATATCTTTTTCATCCCAGATAGAGAGATAGGGCCTAATATCCAAGGTATTTAAATTGATTAGATCTCTCTAAAATTTTATTCTGGAGACAGATTTTTGTTTTTGTTTTATCATTATCATTATTACTATTACTATTTTTCTTCCTTACCTTTGTCAAATTTATATTCTGTAGTTTATATCTATTATGTATTGACCCTGGTGAAGTGGAAGAGAAGACCTTACGGTCTTAACTCCATCAGGAAAAATAAATAAATGAATAAATAAAATAGTAAAATATACTTTCTTATACTAGATTCTATATAATTTATGTTATATTATCAAATATCCACAACACTCAACACTGAAATCTTCAGAATTAACACATAACTCTGTTCCAAATAACTTAAATTTCAACAATAGCCCAATATATTTACATACTGCCTTGAAATAAACGCTTTTAGAGTTTCTATTATGGAAAGAATTTGGTACATCTATTTTCAGCGAGCAGCAATAATCTGCTATCATATTCACATTCTACTTTATCTGGTAATGTATTTCCATCTCCTTTATGTCCTTAGTGAAATATTTTACCCTGCTCCTCCCTGATACAGTCCATATTTTCTGGGACAAAGTCAAAATAAGAGTGTAGAAAATGTACTTCCACAGTCATATTGCAGCCCAGCTTTCGAAATTTCTCAAACATATCTTACCATCCAGGAATTAAGCCTGTTGGCTAGTTCCGGTTTCATGAAAGCTAGAATTGTTAAAATTATAGAATTTCACGGCAGGTATTTTGATTCAGCCGATATTTAAGAGTCAACAAGTCAAAAGAACACGCAGAATCTCCTGAGGGTGTCTACCGCAGTAGTAGACGAAACGTCGAGTTTTAATAAAACCAGACCATCAGTAAAACTAAATATATGGCCACACGTAGAAATTCAGTATATAATGGAAATGGACAGCTAATGACAAGTGAGGGAAATTTTGAGGAAGAGGCTGAATTCAAATACCTAGGAACAATAATCACAAATAGGAATGAGATGCACAAAAAATTAAACATAGGCTCAATTCTGGAAATGCATGCTATTATGCATTGCAGAGAATTTTGATGTCCCAACTCCTTTCAAAAAACGTTAAGCTGAAAATATATAAAACTATTATTCTACCAGTTATATTATATGGATGCGAAACATGGACTCTTACTTTAAGGGAGGAAAGGAGATTACGAGTACTTGAGAATAAAGTACTTAGGAAAATGTTTGGACCAAAGAGAGATGAACAGACAGGTGAATGGAGAAGACTACATAACAATGAACTACATGGTCTTTATAGGAAACCAGATATAATAAGAACAGTTAAGTCCCGTAGACTGCGATGGGCAGGACATGTTGCGCGTATGGGGAATGAAAGACGTGCATGGAAACTTCTTGTAGGAAAGCCAGAAGGAAAACGCCCAGTTGGTAGACCAAGAATGAGGTGGGAGAACAACATTAACTATGATTTGAGGGAAGTAGATTATACAGGGAATGATTGGAAAACATTAGCTCAGGATAGGGATGTATGGAGAGCTTATGTCACGCGGCCATGACCTACGGGTTCGATAGTGCCAGTGAGTAAGTAACTAAGACCACGGTCATTTAGCCCGAAATACATAAAATACATAGTTAAAATTATTCAGACCATCTTCTGTGTGGGCGTCCAACATTTCTCCTTCCGTGCGGTTTATAATTTAGCAATAATTTTGGAAATCTTCCTTCTGGCATTGTATCAACATGTTCTTTCCAGGCGTTCCTATATTTAATTATTCGGTCTGTAAGTTTGAAAATAATTAGTTCCTTTCTTATATCTTCATTTCTTTTCTTATCCAGCAGAGTATTCCCTGCTACATTTCTTAAAAATCTCATCTCAGCTGCTCCCAGTCTTCGTTCTTGTCATTTAGTGATCGTCCAACATTCTGTGCCATACATCAGTACAATTTCCTACAATATTTTTTTGTAATTGGATCCTTGTAATTTCCTAGAAAGTTTTTGATGACACTCTAAAACCAATCTATGCCTTTTTTTAGTGTTTGTCATCGTTTATTCAAATAAGGTATCAGAAATCAGCTTTCTAATTTGGGCCCAACAAATATCCCCTCATTAACTTCAGCATCAGATATTCCAGGACACATCTTGCAAATGTATTTATAGCAGTTGGTATCCTTGTTTAAAGCCTTCACAAATTGCTTCATTAGGCCTAATGGTATGTACAAATGTGTTTTGGGTCTACAAGATTTTCATGAATAACAGTATTCATTCCTCGCACGAAATTAGCTCTCTGCTTCTAATGTTTTCTTGTCCAGCGATCAGATGGGTCACTGTTGTCAAAGATATTAATTTCAACATAAAAATCTTAGTAGATTATTTCGTAGCTCCATGGTACAATATGTATGCATTAAAACGTTATATAAAATTGCTAATTATAAAAACATGGTATCTTTTATCTATGGATGTGAAACCTGGACATTAACAAAGGCAGATAGAAAACAAATAGAGGCTGCAGAAATGAAGATGTGAGAGCAATAGTAGGGTACCAAAGGACGATAAAAATAAAAACGAAGATATAAGAACAGAACTTAATATATTTAATCTCTGTGAAAGAATAAAATACTATCAAAATGCTATCTTCAGCACGTATTACGAATGAATGAACAGAGCATACCAAGAAGAATGTATAATTATAAACCAAAAGGGAGAAGATTGTTGGGAAGACCATTGAAGAGATGGAAGAACCAATTCGACCTATAATGAGAACGGAACAGGCCATAGGGCTTAATCCTTGTTACTGCTGATGATGATAACATGGTACGTTAAAAAAAACTAGTAGTAGTAGGACTTTATTAGACAAAAGTAAGATATTTACAATATTATTTACAAATATGGGTCGCACGGGCAGTAAGCCGTACGTGCTTTTGACAGTCCGTTACAATAAAGAAATAATTGCTACTAGTGTGAAGAAAAATAAACAACAAAACAAAAAAAAAACAATCACATTACAATTACATAAAGAAAACGCAATAATATTACAATTAAATAATAACACAATAGCATTATACACTAAAAAAAGCAATAACATTACAATTACATAAAGAAAACACAGTAATATTACAATTAAATAATAACACAATAGCATTATACACTAAAAAAAGCAATAACATTACAATTACATAAAGAAAACACAGTAATATTACAATTAAATAATAACACAATAGCATTATACACTAAAAAAAGCAATAAAATTGCAATTACATAAAGAAAACACAGTAATATTACAATTAAATAATAACACAATAGCATTATACACTAAAAAAAGCAATAACATTACAATTACATAAAGAAAACACAGTAATATTACAATTAAATAATAACACAATAGCACTATACACTAAAAAAACCGTAACATTGTAATTACTTAAGAAAACTATTTCACTAAAAAAACTAATTGCAGTTTTGCAATGGGTATTTCAAATTTAGTATATTAGATATATTTGCAGGAAACCCACTGTTATTTAATATATTCCTGATATCTTCCTTTATTCTTTTATCAAACCGACTACACTTCTTAAAAACCTCATTCCGACAGTTTGTATAGTTTTCTCTCCTTTTTTATTAAAGTTCAAAAATCAAAACCATACAGCAATGCAGGGGCAGCCATTACCTTGTTTTTCTCGTATGTATTTTTATTATCTCTTAATTTTGAAACATGATATTATTAAGAATGTATTCTTCCTTAAAATACAATATATCACAATCTAGAAAACTGAAAATATACTTATTCAATATTGCCATCATAAACCAAAAAGTCATACAATTTTTTATATAGCCTACATAACACGCCAGAAATTGTAATGTAAAAATGAATAATTTGGCCTACAATTAAAAAAACGAGGATAATTTTCAAATGTTCTTGCAATAGGTCTACTATAATTATACATATTGGAATTAGTTGGCACGATAAATTGAATTTCGAGAATTTGAGGATTAGGTAAAAAGAGATATATATATACCATCATCATCATCATCCGGTATGATGGCAGTTGCCGCCGTCTTCCGGAAACCAAACTCCATTTCTCTCTGTCCATTCATTGATCTTCCCCCAATCCTCTGATATTCATAGCTGCTTGTACCCCTTCTATCCAAGTTTTCTTCGGTCTTCCTCTCTTTCTCCTTCCTATTAGGATCCATTCCATAACAATTTTAGTCAATCTTTGCTCTGGCATTCTTTTGACATGGCCATACCACTGTAATATTTTCTTTTCTATAATACCCATTATGTCTGGCTCCTCTTGTAAACCCATAATTTCCCTTATTTCTTTATTTCGTATTCTATCCATTCCAGATTTTCCAGCTGATCTCCCATCGGGTGCCTCGCCAGGTGGCGGATAGGGGAATGCTCAGCAGATATAGCTGGTACTGGGGAAATAAAATACCCAGGGCGGACCAAAACTAGCGCTGCTGCCTTGCAGTAAGATACTGGACTATCAAAGGCTAGAGGAAGAAAACCTTGAACAAAAATTACCCGTCCCCCAGGTTGGGGGTTGATGCATCGGGCCAGCTCCTCGTTCATCATAAAAAATGCTAAAAAACCAAACACCATGCCAGATATATTTATACTGTAAACCTTCAAAATCGGACCTCGAAAAGCGGTAATGAATTTTGATGTATCTCAGAATTGTACTGAAATTTTAAGTGAAATAATAGTATTTTTGTCTCCTAAGCAGTTTATTGTTTTGATGCAAGTATTGCTAAAGTTCGTTAAAACAGTATTATTTATAGTACTGTATATCATAAAAATTGTGATGAACAAATTGGGTTGGTAAGGAAACGAACATGCCGATGTTTTAGCCAAATCTGCAGTGGATTCTAATTCACAGTATGCATATGATATCTGCCATATTTCTTTCCTGAAGTCACAATTAAAGGAACATATGATAGCAAGATGGAACAACGTGTGTCTAAATGGTACCACAGGTACATTAACACAACTGTGCTTTCCAGGTATCTATTTCAGAATAAAATGTAAACACGCTGTTTCAAATTTTACACTAACAAAATTCCTCACTGGGCAGGTAAATTTGGCCAATATCTTCAGAGATTTAACATCTGAGAAATGCAAGTTGTAATTGTGGTATTAGCAACCAAAGTGTTGAACATATTATCTTTGATTGTCTTTTGTTCTGGGACGAAATATTTGAATTCTCATTTTTTATTATATACAACTTTCCTCATTAGAGGATTGCCTCAAGGACAAAGTGATATAGACAATGAATTTTTGGAAGTGATGAAATACATTTTGTAAATACATTAAAAAAATTCAAATTGTAGGCCTAATTGAAGTATACATACTATAAAGTAGAATTTTTAAAAAGAATATGGTTTCTTAAATTTGAAATTGATCCTCTAATAGCAGCGATGGCATATAACACCGCCTATGTAAGCGAACCACCCATTTCAGAAATGCCTATGACAGAAAATATCTACAGACTTTTTAATGTTTTTTTAAATAATGTTCATAAAACAACTTTAATTTAGAAACAAAATAAATAATGACTCACAACTTTGTAACAAACTATAATCCTAATGAAACTCAGGTGAAATATTATTCAAATTTGGATATTAAATAATAATAAATTGGGTCAGTAAATGATTTAACAAGTTGTTAATTTACCCGAAGTTTGAAGACCTTGAGATACAGTAGGCCTATTTTGAAATATGTTATAATTACTTACTTACTCACTGGCACTATCGAACCCGTAGGTTCATGGCCGCACGGAGATAATCTCTCCATACATCCCTATCCTGAGCTAATGCTTTCCAATCATTCCCTGTATAATCATTTTTTTTGTAAGCCCATGTTTCCCTTAACAAAGACTTACGCGCTCTGCCTCTACAGGGAAGAATTTGAACCATACTAATTTAGTTACACTTGTTTTCGTATAGATGTCATTTGAGTGGTCCGTGGTCAGCGTTCCGCCTCATACTGACATCTAGGAAACCAAGGCAGTACTAGGACGGGAAAATTCGGTAAATTTGCTTAGAGGCCTTTTCATTCAGGCCTAAGGATCTTTTACGAGCCTGAAAATCTTCAGACTCGGGATGCACGGCTTAAAGTCCCTCCCGGAGGACTTGCTCCTTGGATTTTTCCATCGATCCCGGCCGGGTTTGAATCCGCGACCCTCGGGACCAGAGGCAGGGAGCATAACCACTAGTCCACCGCGGCCGATTCCTGTATAATCTACTTCCCTTAAATCATAATGTTATAATTATCTCAGGAAGTATTAATTTTTTTCACCTTGAAATTTTAAACGAGGTACATTTGTTACTTTGCTAAATAAAAGGTATTTTCTGAATTAAAATATCATTATTTATTTTTTTATTATTGATTTCGTACATCTCAATGATGGATAAATCATATTTGAAGAGAAAAATTATACGCTCAGACCGGGACTTGAACCCGGGACCCTTGGTTCTCTAGACCAAGTGCTCTACCAACTGAACTACCTGAGCAAGTACCGATCTAAACGCAAATCTTTTTTCTATATACATTGTAATTCCCGTCCACCAAATGCTATGAAGCCATGCTTCTATCTTGCAAATGGCGGCTCCTTTATTAAGAAGACATATTTGGGAATTATACATTACAGCCAAATATGTCTTCTTAATAAAGGAGCCGTCATTTGCAAGATAGAAGCATGGCTTCATAGCATTTGGTGGACGGGAATTACAATGTATATAGAGAAAGATTTGCGTTTAGATCGGTACTTGCTCAGGTAGCTCAGTTGGTAGAGCACTTGGTCTAGAGAACCAAGGGTCCCGGGTTCAAGTCCCGGTCTGAGCGTATAATTTTTCTCTTCAAATATGATCATTATTTATAATTATCACAAAAAATTACCGTTTTTGAGCAATTATGCATAATTTTTAAAACAGTGCCTACAAATATCAATATTGTAAAAAATATTCTTTTTCTCCAACGTCATACGTACAATATGCCCCATAGTAAGTATACGGCTTAAGCATAAGAAATAAAAAAAATTACAATCCATTATATTAAAAATATTTTCAGTCCAGATGCTTCCAAGATTGAAGGTATATTATTCACATGACCTTGAAGCTAGAAAAAAGTTAAAATATTGGTTTTTGGGGGGCACTGTCAAAATTCCAACAGCACATCAGAACTGAAAAAAAATCATTTTTGTGATGATAATTACTAACAATAATAAACCATTTTTATTACTTACTTACTCACTCACACCGTAGGTTCATGGCCGCGCGGACATAAGCTCTCCATACATCCCTATCCTCAGCTAATGCTTTCCAATCATTCCCTGTATAATCTACTTCCCTCAAATCATAGTTAATGTTATTCTCCCACCTCATTCTTGGTGTACCAACTGGGCGTTTTTCCTCTGGCTTTCCTACAACAAGCCTCCATGCAAGTCTCCCATTACCCATACGCGCAACATGTCCTGCCCATCGCAATCTACGAGACTTAATCTCTAGTGCCCCGCTACTGTAAAAGTCCTAACATTCCATGTTCCTAGGAACATGTCCCTGTGTTTGAGCCTTTGACATGGGTTCCCTGAAGCAGTCCCCGCCCGGAGAACCGAATGGGGGACTATTTGACCTCCGGAAAATTTTACCCCAGTTGAACCCATGTCCGCATTTCTTGACGGTTGTATTTTTACGGTGAAAGATCGTCACTCTTTCGACCAAGGTACTTTTTTCGTCTGGCTTATCACCTTCGACCAGTCCGGCATGGGTAACCCTATCGGCAGCAATGCTACCGCCGGCATAGCTCTCAGGATCATTTAAGCACGCAAGCCACTCCACCACGACAAGGTAAAGATACCATGGAGGGACCATTTTTATTATAATTTATAAATTTATAAACAACCATGTCTTGAAAATTATCTCACATAAGGAGATTGAAATGTCGACTTAATAAATTTACGTTTCCACTGATATAACGATTATTTCTTTGTAATTATGAATAAGCCATTTTTGGCAATTCATGAAATACCCTATATTTTTGGAAGTAGTTTTCATTTAAAATTTCAAGGTTAAATAGTTGATAGTTCCTGATATATAAAGTAAAGGATAATATCATCATGATATAGTATTTCTAACCTTTATGTCCCTCTCCCATTATTTTATGGCACAGTTAAGGCCATCAAACAGGTTAGATAAATGTGCAATAAATAGTTTTGTAATTAAGTTATACATCTAACTAACAAATTTACTGGCTCTATGCAAGCCAAATATATATGGCGGCGCGGACATAAGCTCTCCATACATTCCTATCCTGAGCTTTTTTGCAGTCATCCCTTGCATAATGTACTTCCCTCAAATCATGATTACTAACTGAAGGCTAAAATTAAATTAAATTAAAATGTTATTTAATTTAATTGTAATTGTTACGTCAGTTACCATGGAATTCACATATATGTTCGAACGCTACCTTCTGAGTCAACTAGTCTGGTATATTAAATTTATAAGAACTTAGAGGAAATGAGATAAAAACAGAACAAAATATTTAGGATTAAAAAATTGAATATATGCCGTGTTTAAGGGCGATTATGTAAATCGAATTAACAAATCGTTAGAGGGTTTTCACCCTATATTTCCATATTTATTACGTAATAAAGCTGAATTATATAAATATCGGTGGTAAATTAGCATATCATGTGACCTTGTTACCCCCTTTCATTATTAAATTAATTTACTAAATTAATTATTGCGCAGGTCGGCATCGTACTGCCTCACTTTCACAATATGATAAAAATAGATTCCATTCTCAAACACTTTAAATGGAAATACCACTTGTATTTAGAATAAATCATCTCACTTTATCAGACAACATTCAAGTTTCCAAAAATATTAGCTTCATATTTGTATTCAAGAACACTTTCAGGCCTACAATACTTAGAGTATTTTAATAAATATGAAAATCACATAAAACTTTAAGTTTTATTTTCATTTAATTAAATAAATTGTGGATAATCACAAATAGGAATGAGATGCACAAAGAAATTAAACATAGGCTCAATTCTGGAAATGCATGCTATTATGCATTGCAGAGACTCTTGATGTCCCTACTCCTTTCAAAAAACGTTAAACTGAAAATATATAAAACTATTATTCTACCAGTTATATTATATGGGTGCGAAACATGAACTCTTACTTTAAGGGAGGAAAGGAGATTACGAGTATTTGAGAATAAAGTTCTTAGGAAAATTTTTGGACCAAAGAGAGATGAACAGACAGGTGAACGAAGAAGACTACATAACAATGAACTACATGGTATTTATAGGAAGCCAGATATAATAAGAACAGTTAAGTCTCATAGACTGCGATGGGCAGGACATGTTGCGCGTATGGGGAATGAAAGACGTGCATGGAAGCTTCTTGTAGGAAAGCCGGAGGGAAAACGCCCAGTTGGTAGGTCAAGAATGAGGTGGGAGAACAACATTAACTATGATTTGAGGGAAGTAGATTATACAGGGAATGATTGGAAAGCATTATCTCAGGATAGGGATGTATGGAGAGCTTATGTCCGCACGGCCATGAACCTACGGGTTCGATAGTGCCAGTGAGTAAGTAAGTAAGTGGATTCTCATCAAGTAAACGACAATTCAATTGATTATTTATTTACGATGTTTGTGATTTGTAAAAACATAATAAAATAATAAAAAAGTGTAATATCGCTTGCTAAGAACAACGTTGTGCTTACTGCATTTTTAAATATTTTTATCCATAGTTTTCTATCTCTCTTATTTTTAGATTATAACTGGGACATGCAAAATTAAGTAAAACGAAAATATCAAATAAATGAGAAACAAGTTAAAATATATTTTGTAATAAAATAAAAAAAAAGAAATACGTACATGAATGGAAGGAATATTTGAAAAGAATGGACGATACAAAAAAAAAGATAATAAAAGGGAAGGCCTACATTATCTGCTTAGAACGTTGAACTCTCACTATTTTCTTATCATTATTGGAATATACAATATTAGATCAAATAAAAAATCAATAAATTATAAATTAATTAAATATAATTGTAATAAATATAAACCGCACGGAAGGAGAAATGTTGGACGCCCACACAGAAGATGGCCTGAACAATTTTAACAATTCTAGCTTTCATGAAACCGGAACGAGCCAGCAGGCTAAATCCCTGTATGATGATGATGAATAAGTATACTTTGTGATAGATGTAAAAATGGAGTAGATATACCAAATGATTGGAAGATAGGACTTGTATCAGTTATACACAAGAAAAGAAAAACAAAATGTGGGGAATTATAGACGAAATACTGTGACAAACATTTTCAGCAGAATTTATGGAAAAAAATAAAAAATCAATAAATTATAAATAAATTAAATATAAAAATTAAATATAATTGTAATAAATATAAACCGCACGGAAGGAGAAAGCTAGAATTGTTAAAATTGTTCAGACCATCTCCTGTGTGGGCGTCCAACATGATGTAATAAATAAAAAAATAACATATACACATAAGTGGAAGAAACATTTAGAAAGAATGGAAGATAAGACGTTAAAAAAATGTTAAAAAAAGAGCATAACATCTTCTGCTTAGAAAAACTTCCTAACTCATTTTTAAAATAATTTTTCATCCATAGTATTCTTTCTTGTGTTTATTTAACTATAGAGATATACAAAATAGGATAAAATAAAAATGTATAAATTAGAAATAAAACCATATTTGCAGTAAAGAAAGATAAATATAGATATGAATGGAAGGAACATTCGGAAAGAATGGACGATAGGAGATAAAATACAAAATAATGAAAATATATTATAAATAGCGTGCTAAGAACAACTTTATCCTAATCCATTTTTTAAATATTCTTTTATCTACAGTGCTCTAACTCTCTAATTTGTTTAGATTATTGGGATATACAAAATAAAATAAAAATCAAGAAATTAGAAATACATTAAATATAATTGCAATACATGAAAACAAATGTATGTAGACATAAATTGAAGTAACTTTCTAAAGAATGGGCGACAGGAGAATATCGAAAATAATTCTGACATATAAACCAAGAGGTCGAAGAAATCCTGAACGACCTAGAAAGAGTTAGAATGAGGCCGGAACAGGCCATTCGGCCTTAACATGAAAGGAAGAAAAATAAAGTGTTTACATCTTCTGAATCAGTTTCACATAAAAAGATTGTACATTTTCTGTTCAGAAAGTGTTACGTTACTTTCCTCAAAATACTGTTTTTATTGTGATTTGTATATTATCCAAAAAGTGAGTTATAGGCTACTAAAAAGTAAAAATAGAGTCATAACAACCAGTTTGTAAGGAGACGAAATAGTTTTTTTCTTTATTTCTTCTTCCTCGTCACGGTTTAGGATTATTTACTAGCCTGTTTCGACTCCAAATTGCTGCTGTTTCCATCTTTTCTTTGGTCTTCCCAAGCTTCCTCTTCCTCGAGGTGAATAGCTGTATGCTGCTTTTGGTATTCTGTTCTCAGTCATCCTTGCTAAGTGTTCATTCCAGTTTGTTTCTGTATTTCAATATTCTTGTATTTAATTCCTCTACTTTTACTTATTTTTATACTTACAGTTTTTATTTAGGTATTTCTTTATTATTATGTTTTCTTTACCTAAATATTACCTCTCCTTTCTACGTACTTTTACATGATCCACGCCACCCGACCTTTACAGGGATACAGCACCTATTCACAGAATGCTTATATTAAGGATTTGCTGATAAGCTGTTCTTAAGAATACTAAGTAAAAACAAACCAGAGCTTTTTTTTCTTATAAATCAAATTTGAATTTCAACCAAATTCAGATTCTATATAAATACAAAAAATATTGAAGAATTATTGGAAAAACTAAAAGGTTAAATTGAATTTTATATCAGCAATATAACTTACATTCAGAATAAAATAATTATCTCTGCATCAGTCAATGATATTGGTAAATTGGTCAAGTTTTGTAGCCAAACGCTTGATATGATTGAGACATACAGTAACAGCAAGATCATCAGCATACATTTATATGGAACAAAAGATTTAGCATGAATACTGACTGAAAATGATAATAATTAATATAATATAAATAATGAAAAGGAAGATAAACATTTCTATTAATAGCCTAGGTTTGTGTTGAAGATCTCTAAGATAAGATAGGAATAGAATATAATAAGAATAATAATAATAATACTAATAAAAATAATAATAATAGAATAAAAATAATAATAATAAACTAAGAAAAAGAAGAAGAAGAAAGAAGAAAAAGAAGAAGAAGAGGAAGAAGAAGAAGAAAAAGAAGAAGAGGAAGAAGAGGAAGAAAAGAAGAAGAAGAAGAAGAAGAGGAAGAAGAAGAGGAAGAAGAAGTAGGAAGAAGAAGAATAAGACGAAGAAAAAAGAAGAATAAGAGGAAGAAGAAGAAAAAAAGAAATAAAGGAATAAAAAAAATAAGAATAAGACGAATAAAAATAATAATAATAGTAAGAATAATAATAATAAAAGAATAAGAGGAAGATAGTAATGAAAAATAATAATAATAATAATAGATTAATAAGAATAGTAATAATAATAGTAATAAAAATAATAATAATAATAATACTAATAAAAATAATAATAATAGTAATAATAATAATAATAAAAATAATAATAGTAATAATAGTAATAAAAATAATAATAATAATATTATTATTAATAATAATAATAGTAATAATAATAGTAATAATAATAATAATAATAGTAATAATAATAATAGTAATAATAATAATAATAATAATAATAATGATAATAAAAATGGGTCTAGTACCGTATTGAAATACCGACCAACTTACTTGTTTCTGATAACTTAGGATTACTTGTCAAAAATTTCAATCAGGTTAGTTGGCACTGGGTTTGCCGAATATGAGCAGAGGTAACCAACTAACACACTCACTGGCACTATCGAACCCGTAGGTTCATGGCCGCGTGGACATAAGCTCTCGATATGTCCCTATCCTGAGCTAATGTTTTCCAATTATTCCCTGTATAATCTACTTTATGAGATATATTATTATTATTATTATTATTATTATTATTATTATTATCATCATCATAAATACAGTAACAAATATTATTATTCTAATTATCGGAAATCCAGAGGGAAAACGCCCAGTAAATAGCCCCAAAATGAGGTGGGAGAAAATCATTAATCATTATAATATTACAGGGATGAATGGAAAATGCTTCTGAGTTAGTAATTATTATTATTAATTATATTAATATTATTTTCTAAATTATTTATTCTTCCACCCTGAAGCAGCTAGTGCTTCTATAATTTATTTTCTTTCTTCTGGTTTCCTAATTTACGAATGTCTCCATAAAGATCTTCTGATAATCTAAGAAAATAAATAGTTTGTAGACTAATAATAATAATAATAATAATAATAATAATAATAATAATAACATACCGGTAATTAGTAATAATAATAGTAATAAAATAGTATAATAATAATAATAATAATAATAATAGTAAAAAATAATAACTATAATAATAATTTATTTTCATCATCATCATAGTACATTCACGAATTTAGGCCATTTGTTGACCTGTTTCGGCCTCAAGAGAAACACCATCCAGAAGTCTTTTGAGTGGCCTTCCTGGTCTTCTTCTTCTTCCTGCAGGTTAATATCTTAACATTTGTTTGGGTATCCTGTGACCTTCCATTCGATGAACATGTTGCATCCATCTTGACTTATGATCAGAAATTTTATTTTCTAAAGATTCCATGTGTAATTCTTCTAAGATGTCTTCATTTTTTTGTGATCAAGTAGTGTGTCTTATTTTTATTAACTAAATTATTCATCATGATCATCAGATTCATAATGGCTTGTTCCGGTATAATTATTTAACATTGTTGAGCCCATCTTGTCAGTTCCCAACATTTCTTCTAAATTTTGGGTTGTACTTCATCAGTTTTAGCATGAGCTGTCATATCATTTTTATTATTATAATTTTTGGTATTTATCATTATTATTATTATTACCATTATTATTATTATTACCATTATTATTATTATTATTATTATTATTACCATTATTTTTTTCAAATGCCCCAGGTTTGTCTTTAGACATTCCTGGTTTCTCTCCTGGCATGGCGTACTTGTAACCCACTTCTGAGGTTGGGGCGCCTGGAAGGCGGGGTTACGTTGCCCCGATGATATGATGGGTGATGATGATGATAATGGTGCGCCAGGAGAGTCCCTAATCCTAAGCTTAACCGAAGATGAATGATGATGATGATGATTGCGATGGCCATATGATTTCGGGGACCGTTTAGACCTTAAAGTTTTCCGGACATTTGTCTTACACATGAGGAAAAACTCCGATAGAAACCTCACCCAGAAAAACTGTCCAGACCGGGGTTCAAACCCGGGCCCGCTGCGTGACAAGGCAGCACGCTACCCCGAGACCACAGCGGTGGACTCATTATTATTACCATTATTATTATTATTATTATTATTATTATTATTATTATCATCATCATCATCATAACAGTTACGTCTCGTAGACGGCGATGACTAGGGCATGAAAGAAGAATGAAAGAGGGACTTCGAAACTCCTTGTAGGAAAACCAGAAGGAAAGAACAAGCAGAGAGACAAAAAATGAATTAGGAAACTAACAGTAACCATGATTTGAGGGAAGTAGATAATACAGGGGATGATTGGAAGACATTAGCTTAGGATAGTATATATACAGAAATTATGTCCGTGGGCAATGAACCTGTGTTATAATAATAATAATAATAATAATAATAATAATAATAATAATAATAATAATAATAATAATAATTATTATTATAATAATATAATAATATAATTATTATTATTATTATTATTATTATTATTATTATTATTATTATTACTAGTAGTAGTAGTATAAGTAGTAGTTATAGTATTAGCGTAATTGTTATTGTTTTTACATTTTTGTTATTACTGATATTATTATTGTTATTGTTGCCTTTGATCTTATTGTTATTATTATTATTAATAATCATATTATTATCGTGTATATATGTATTGATTAGTAGTGAAAGAATGTTAGAAAATCATTGTTCATTTTTTTATATCTCAACACGTAACTAGTTAAAGTTGCATAACTATGCAGGAGCAAGCTAGGATTTCTGTTTATTAGGGAAGTTTTTTTAAAATAAATGTGATGTATGGGCGCAGGGCACAAAAGGGCGTGCTGACGGTAAGACAAACAGAGGCAGAACGGAACCGTTATCTGCAATGGTCTGACTTCACATCGCTTACTATGCAAAAACAATGCCTTCCATTAGGCACTAACAACTCTCTGCTTTTATTTCGAATTATCCGAACGCAACCCCCCGTTCCGCCATGAGTAGCCTCTCTCTATAGTTTAAAACCTAACCAAAATACAATTTCAATGACGTTGCTCGCAGTGAGAGAGAGAAAAAAAGTTGGAGTCTAAAAAATTCTAGCAAATATAGGCCTATTGGTTGAGATAACAGGAGAACGAACTCATATGGTAAATATTCATCCATTCGGTTGGAAACACCATGATTTCAAGTAGAAGTGGCACTGCAAATCTCATTTATTCATTTACCAGCCTCTCACTAACACATCTGCAACTTATTACAATTATATTATTAACGTTAATAGTATTAACCATTAATGGTCACAGGTAGAAATACATTATATAATGGACAGCTAATGACAAAGGAGGGAAATTTTGAGGAAGTGGCTGAATTCAAATACCTAGGAACAATAATCACAAATAGGAATGAGATGCACAAAGAAATTAAACATAGGCTCAATTCTGGAAATGCGTGCTATTATGCATTGCAGAGACTCTTGATGTCCCAACTCCTTTCAAAAAACGTTAAACTGAAAATATATAAAACTATTATTCTACCAGTTATATTATATGGGTGCGAAACATGGACTCTTACTTTAAGGGAGGAAATGAGATTACGAGTTTTTGAAAATAAAGTTATTAGGAAAGTTTTTGGACCAAAGAGAGACGAACAGACAGGTGAATGGAGAAAACAACATAACAATGAACTACATGGTCTATATAGGAAGCCAGATATAATAAGAACAGTTAAGTCTCGTAGACTGCGTTGGGCAGGACATGTTGCGCGTATGGGGAATGAAAGACGTGCATGCAAGCTTCTTGTAGGAAAGCCAGAGGGAAAACGCCCAATTGGTAGACCAAGAATGAGGTGGGAGAACAACATTAACTATGATTTGAGGGAAGTAGATTATACAGGGAATGATTGGAAAGCATTAGCTCAAGATAGGGATGTATGGAGAGCTTATGGGTGAATGCAGAAACAAGCATAATGGATGAGATTGAACAAAGGAAGGTAAAATGTTAAGAACACGTAAGAAGAATGCAGGATGGAAGACTACCAAAGGCTGTCTATGCATGGAAAATTGAAAGGAAGAGCAGAAAAGGAAGACCAAGAACAACCTGGAAGAATAACATTCAGAATTCAATGAGGAAATGTGGTGTAACGGATGAAAACATAGAGGACAGGGAACGATGAAGAACTTTAATTAAGGGAAATTTGTGAATGTTAATTGCAATAATTAATAGAAACGAAAATGCAATATGGACAACTTTTGCACCTACTATTTGTAGATCTAGAGGAAGCATACGACAATGTCCCTATAGAGAAACTATGGATTGCTTTAAGACATATGGGAAATAAGACTATAATAATTAAAGCTATACAAAATATATATGACAATTGCATGTCTAAAATTAAAATTGGCAGTAAATTGTCTCATGGTTTTTCGATAAATAAAGGTCTTCGTCAAGGTTGTTGTCTATCACCGACTCTGTTTAAAATATATGTACATGAAATATTAAAGAATTAGAGGAGAAAATGTTCAAGCATGGGAATTCCTATTTCAAACAACAAAACTTTATACAACTTACATTTTGCAGATGATCAATTGTTAATTGTACAAGATTATGAAGATTTAGGATACATGACTAGAAACTTGATAGAAGAATATAAAAAAATGTGGATTAAATTTGAACATGAAAAAAAACAAGATATTTATCAATTGGTGAACCAGAACAAAATTTAATTTTGAAGACTGAAGAATCAATAAAATCTTGTAGTGAGATCACATATTTAGAAATAAAAATAAATGAAAATGGGAGTTAATGAAGAGGAAATAAGAAATAGAAATAATAAAGAAAAATTTGCAATTGCTTGCCTCAATGGAATATTGTGGCATAAAAATATAAGTAATAAAAATAAAATGAATATATATCATACAACTGTTAAAAGCATTATGGAGCAGTACTTTGGCCATTAACAACAAAAACAAATAAGTACCTTTTGTTAACAGAAATGGATTTTATACGAAGGGCCGCAAGAATTTCAAGAAGAGAAAAAATTAGGAACTCAGTTATAAGTGAGAAAATGAAGATTGAAAACACTATTTTAGATTATATTAAAACTCAGCAATTAAGATGGTACGGACATGTCCAGCGAATGGAAGAGGATCGACTACCAAAATGTGTTTTGGAATTGAAACCTGAGGGAAGACGAAGCAGAGGAAGACCTAAAACCTCCTGGAGTCAGGGAATATGTTTATATATGTAGGAGAAACATCTACAACCAGGAGATTGGATGGACCGACAAAACTGGCTATTTAGGAATCGGACGATGTCAAAGACATTAATCAACCGATGATCTATCATATTGCAAACTGATAATCTATAAGTTCTCGTAGACTGCGATGGGCAGGACATGTTGCACGTATGGAGAATGAAAAACTTGCATGGAAGGTTCTTGTAGGAAAGCCAGAAGGAAAACGTCCAGTTGGTAGACCAAGAATGAGGTGGGAGAATAACATTAACTATGATTTGAGGGAAGTAGATTATACAGGGAATGGTTGGAAAGTATTAGCTCAGGATAGGGATGTATGGAGAGCGTATGTCCGCGCGGCCATGAACCTACGGGTTCGATAGTGCCAGTGAGTAAGTAAGATAGTCTATAAGTCCATAGTCATTTATGTTTTTTTTAACTATTTTACTTATTAAGATTGTTTGCAGAAAACCTCAATAAATTCTCAAAAAAATTATTGTTCGGTTTGCCTGAATAATAGTTTAGTAACATTAATGCATTTGCTGTATTATACCTTAATTATGCTAGGCTAAATAAATATATAAAAATAAATCACAGTCAAGTTGTTCGTCACCAGGGTTTGAATCCGGCACCTCTAGAATACAACTTTCAAAACCCCTGAAGCAAATGCGAACAATTTTAAAACAAAACAATCCTTTTAAATAATATGCATGAGGTAATCCTTTCATACAGATTGAAATATGAAATAAAACTGAAAGTTCCAAATAACCATATTCATCATGGCGCAGCATGAGACAGCTAGAGAGAGAAATTGAGACATCTAACTTTGGCAATCTTTGACATTTCGTATGTGGTAAAAATATCATTGCCACTTTCACGTTGTCATCGGCGTATATTGACAACGGGAGGCGTCCAACCCATTTTTTATTCCGCCTTCAACCCCTCTCCCCCAGCACTACTTCCAATGAAAAAAAAACTGACGTAAAAAATAGATAGCTTAGCAAAATAAAGCAGGGATCTCTCAAATTATACGTTTACCTGGCAGAGAGAGGGGTTAATGCCTTAAGCATTATGCACACGATAACGAACGAGTTTGTGAAATTATTTTTTAGCGATTTAGTTTACAAGACCGGTTTCAAACTGTTTGGGATAGGCGTGGCCCAGGCACAACCTCCCCCCACCCTTCGTAAAGGGGGGTGCGTTTATATAGGAGCTATATTCCTGCTCTTGCCATGTAAGAATTTATGTAAATGACTGTTACCAATTCAAGTAATCGATTTTTTCTCCTCTCCCCTCCACGTTTGGAAGCTGTGCAAATTTTTTATGCTTCATGCAGACTGTATGTCTCTATCTACCTCAAGAATTATGTACCTCAATCAGAATTATTTGCACTGCCTGTAAGTTATTTATATAAACAATACATTTATCTTATTGCAAGTACATCGATGTTCTGCTGTTCAAACATTACTTTTTTAGCAGAACACAATTATATACAGTGTTTCTACCGTTTAAAAATATAAATTGATTACATTAAATTAGACAATTTCTTTTAAAATACATTTAAAACTCTTTGCTGGTTGAGTAGAATAGAAGCCCTCATGGCCTTAAATCTGCCAGCTTAATTAAACATAATAATAATAATAATAATAATAATAATAATAATAATAATATATTATTATTTATTTAGTATTTAATATTAGAGTTAATTGAGATTGTTATATTCTGATGTGTCCACCGCTGTGGTCTCGAGGTAGCGTGCTGCCTTGTCACGCAGCGGGCCCGGGTTCGATCCCTGGTCAGGACAGTTTTTCTGGGTGAGGTTTTTATCGGGGGTTTTCCTCACCTGTATCACAAATGTCAGGAAAACTTTAAGGCCCAAACGGTCCCCGAAATCATGTGGCCATCATCATCCTCCTCCTTCACCGGTGTGGAAAGCAACGGGAAGCTACCACACCTACAATTCCCTAGTAAAGCTGCAAGCATAGCATGAAAATGCTATGATTGCAGTAAAGGGCCTGCCTTAGGGCAGAATTACTATGGATAGATTATTATTATTTATTTTGCAAATATTCTCTGAGTATGATGATCTTGAAGAAGATTTCCGCACTGTACGCCATGATCTCGAGGCTACGTCAATACATTTTCTGAGTATATTTTTATTTCGATTTATTTTTATTATGACTGCATAATATGACTACATACCCTTTTTGGCAGGATTCTATTCAAAGTATTTAATTTTAGAGGTGATTTCATTAAAATGTTTAAATTATTTGGATTCTTTTTTACTTTTCTACATGTTTTCTATTGTTTTCGTTTCTATAATTGTATTAATTTTATTCTTCTTAATTTCAGTTTAATTTGTACAAATCAATTCATATTTACTTATAAATTTTGATATCAATTGTTTTTTACTGGCTCAGTGGAAGCCTTCAACGGTGTCACTTAAAATTGTTATTATTATTATTAGTATCATTATTATTATTATTATTATTATTATTAGGATTGGAGTTTTAATGCACTAAACATTTAAGATAGCAACAATGGTAACAGTATTAATCAACTGTTTATTTGTGGAACCAAGACAAAACGCAGGCAAAAGTCTTACTTCTCATTATAGGCCTACTATGTTGCAAATTTATTTTTTAGAGAATAAAAATCCTAGCCCTGATTATTATTACTATTATTATTATTATTATTATTAATACAAGAATATAGTTTATGGGGTTTAAAGATCAATATGGATAAATCTCGATATATGACAATAGGGGATCTTCCTCAGGATTTAATACTAGAAGAAAATTTAGGGACAATTAAACACACTGAAGAATATAAGTATTTGGGAATTAAAATGACTAAAGATGGAAAACAAGAAACAGAGATAAGAAACAGGATCAATATAGGAAAGTATGCTATATCTGCCCTAAATGGAATAGTATGGGACAAACATATCTTCAAAGAAACAAAAAAAACTATTTTTAATACAATAATCAGAAGCATTATTACCTATGGAGCTGATGTGTGGACTTTAAATGCACAAATGAAATAAAAATTACTCGCCACTGAAATGGACTACTGGAGACGTGCTGCACGAATATCCAGGAAGGATAAAATCAGAAATTCATATATAAAAAGAAAAAATGCAGGTACAATATTCAATATTAGATTTTATAAAGAAGAAACAATTAAATTGGTACGGACACATTAGAAGGATGGAAGAAGGAAGACTATCTAAGATAATCATGGATTGGGAACACAGGGAAGGAAAAAGAAGGGTAGACCAAATATTAAGTGGATTCAGGGAATCAATGAAACTAAGAGGGAATGGGAAATAGAAGAAGATATATGGATGAACAGACAAGAATGGAAAAATGCGTTGAAACAAATGTGTAGTTAACTGTGAACATGGGTACCGGAAAAATGTATATTCATTGTAAAAGCCGGAATAATAAAAAAAATATTATTATTGTTATCTTTATCATCGTCATTATTATCATTATTTTTCTACGCTCTATGTTGTAAACTGTGCAAATTTTTTAATGCTTCATACTATTTAAGATCCTACATACCTCGATTCCCAATTATTTATCATCCCGTTTCCAGTATCTATCCTCAAACCATAACTTAAACACAAGATCACAACATAGTCTCTTACTTAATATACCGCAACATAGGACATCACATCACTCCATGTCATATACCATCTCCACTTCTCGCAACTGGAATTCCCTACCACAAGAAATAAGGGGCTGCCGGACATTGGCATCTTTTAAAAATCTAAATTTATATTTGCTCTAAACTCGACTTCATTATTATCCAGTGTAAGATATTTATATTAATTGGTGTTTCCCGTATAATGTATCATATTTATATTATTATTATTATTATCGTATCATTATTGTTATTACCCTATAAAATGTTGTTTGTACATGACATTTACATTGCTACATTTATTGTATCTTTAACTGTTTATAATTAGTATAGTGTATATCTATATTTGTCGAATATTTATTTGTATTTGTGCTGGTTGAGTGGAAGAGAGGGCCTTATGGCCTTAACTCTGCCAGAATAAATAAAGTATTATTATTATTATTATTATTATTATTATTATTATTATTATGACTACCTCGTATATGTCTTTATCTACCTCCAGAATTATTTAAGGTTATTGTGAGATCAGTAGGCCTAATAAAGTATGACTTAGAAACTTGAACTAATAAGTAGTCTGATGAGCGATCCTAGGGAATGATGTAAAGTAGATCACTTTGTAAAGCAGAATTTTAATATTATAATGAATATAAAAGTTAAAGTTAATAATTTTGTATTTTAAAAATTATTTTAATATTTAAATATAACTTAAATAAATAAAAAGCATCTAAATAATTCATTGTTGGTTATTGTTGAATAAAATGTCTCAGTAACAATTAAAGAATTTGTACTACATAACAGTTTTGTAAATAATTCTTTAAAATTGTTTTAAGTCATTGTTGTCAAACTTATAAATCCATCTGTGATATAAAGAACATTACAAGCCCTATCACTTGAAACAGCAATGAGACTATTCGAGGCCAAGATACTTCCGGCGGCAACGTACGGACTGGAAATAATATGGGAACGGCTAATGGAGAGACAGCTGGAGAGCCTGGAAAATCTGAAAGCCAGATACCTAAAGAGAGTGATCGGGTTATCAAAATATACCCCATCCAGGCTGTCATATGTGATGGCTAGAGAAACATTCCTGCTTCAAGACCTGATGCTGAAATTCTTGTTACCCACAACAGAGGCAGCAGCAAAGGTACTACACAACAGAAGGAGAAAACAAGACGAGATCTGGGACGAATTCTACTCCACAGAGGCGATGGCAAACAACAATTGGATGTCGGCGAACTACGAGCTGCGACACCTGGTGACCAGGATGGCGGTACACGGTTTACACCAGAGAATATGCACCAAGAAGACATATCACGTACCAGAAGACACATGTGTATGCGAGATGTGCAAGGAAAGATGTGACCGATACCACATCACAGTGTGAGAAACAGAAAGAAATCCATAAGTGAATATGCACGGGACAAATAAAACAAAACAATACACAATGTGTGAACATTCTCATTATTATTATAAATCCATCTGTTATAAACTGTAATGAGAACACCTGCCTACCTTCATATTCTTAAATGAAAGTAAACTAAACTCTGATTGGATGTTAAAACAATTAACTTTCCTATTTAACAAATCATTTCAAACCTTATATTTACAGAACTATTAACCAATAGAATTTAAAATTACCATCATATGATGTAATAATGTTCTTTAAAATTATAAAAGAATTACACTAGTCATTCTGCATACAACTTTCAACAAAGACAGTGGCAATAGGATCTCTCAAGATAAAATGTAATATTTAATACGAGAAGAATAATTGATTAAAGAAAAGAAAATAATTTAATTTTAATTGAAGGTGAAGAATAATACCACCTACATTTACTTGATCTGAGGAAATTAAGAAGTGAATAAATCGGCAATTATTTCTACAAGAAACATTTTTTTTTAGTAATTTTGAAGTGTTTTCCTATCCAGTGTACCAACTTCCGACTTAAACCCAACCTGAACCAATAATTATTTTTTGGGACACCAACCCTTCTTCAAAATGTTACTACAACATCGGGCATGAAGAAAATTTACTACTTCATAATGTCCCACAACGTGGGAAAAGCTATTTACTTCTTCATTTGATACTACTATGAGCCTGTGCAATGAGGAGAATATATAATTTTAAATTATATAAGTGTAATGAATCTGATGAGGAAAAATAAATTAAAATTAGTTAACTGAGAGGGAGAAGATACACATGAACGGTAGTTAACAGAATTAACAAAAGAGTTTTAAATGCACAACTTCTGCTAACTAGGAAAGTCGGTAAGCTTAAGCTAAGATGCGAGGGTACACAATTCAGGATATCAGGACAATGGAAACAATAAAGTTGGAAACAGAAAACGAAAGACAGTTAGGTTTGGCTAGAACTTCTTAAGAAGGATAAAATCCACAATGGGATTTCGTGCCAGCTATGAAGAAGACGATCAGAATTATTTTTGCAATGTAAAATTCTTTCTTAGCAGAATACAATTATATAGTAGGTGACAAAAGTTTAAGATCAACAGAAAACTGTATTTCATTTACAAAAATCCTGGATTTTTATTTTTATCAGGAAATATATGAACATTTTATAGATAGTTCAGGCTCTTAGGCATATATGCCTTTATGGCATCATGTTTATTTTCCGAATTGTTAACATTATATACATAAGTGGGTTCCATTCCTGTTCGGGACAGGCTTCCTGGGTGAGGTTTTTTCTTCACCTGTAAGACAAATGTCAAGAAGCTTAGGGCCCAATGGTCCCCGAAAAATATTCGGTCATCAACATTATTATTATTATTATCTTTCACCAGTGTTGAAACCAACGAGAAGCTACCACACCTATAATTCCCTAGTAAAGCTGCACAGCATAGCACGGAAACGCTATGATCGCAGTGAAAGGCCTTACTTTGGGCAGAAAACTATAGGTAGATATATATGCACAAATACAAATTAACATAAGCCTCCTATATAATTATTTGTTTTATTTCGGAATTTATCCACAATAAAATCGTTATCCATGAACCTGAAGAAATTCGCCTTCTCAATTTTAAACATATATACGTGTCAGTTCACTCATGATTCTTCCCACTCCATTCATCCAAACTTCTTTGTGTCTTCCCTTTCTTCTTTCTCCATTAAGATATCTTCTTAGGAATTCTATCAGATGAGATCCTCTTAAGATGTCAGTACAACCTTAATCGTCTTTCTTCAATTGTCAGGTCTTCTCTGTTGTTGTTAATAATAATAATAATAATAATAATAATAATAATGATAAATGTTATATATAAACTTGCAGAGTAATATCCAGCAATATCGTGGACAGATACTGGGAAGTAAGGAAAAAAAAATTAAAATTTGATAACATTGTTGTTATTGTTTTTTTATTATTCTTTTGTCCGGCTGATTTCCATGAAGCTTCTCAGTAAGATAAATGTCTCCTGGAAGCGTTACGAGCGCTTCGCAGGACAAGGATGGTGGAAGGGCTGCTTCCTCTGAGCCTCCAAACATGCTCCTCTGGGTATCCACCCCCCAAGAGAGGGCTGCTTCTTCCGCTCTTCAAGCCCTACAAGTTTAGCTGTGCTATTCCTTGTCGCCCTGTTGACCGTTGAAGACTTGACTTGACGAAGATGTGGCCGCCCAATATGGATACAGACGCCATTCCTTGTTGATCACATGGATGGAATGAGCAAGGAGAGATATCCATTGTTAGCCAGAAATTATCAAGCAAGAGGAAGGCGTGATGTTGGAAGACCTAGAAGACGTTGGGCTGATGCAATATGAAGTCGGAACGGGCAATTGCCTAATCCCTGGAGTGATGATGATGATGATGATGATTATTCTTTTGTTTTCTCCAGTCATTGTTGGCTAATGACAAGTGACAAACGCAACTGCATTTAAATAAATAAATATCTTGCAGAGTTTAGGGCATAGGGCCTTATCTTCCACTCATGCAGCGAAGTAAGATATATATACACTGTATTTAAATCTCCAAAAAAATATTATATACTACTAACATGAACATATATTTTTAATAATCATGTTTGAACATCGTTGAGGTTAATATTATTTCAATTTTAAAATTTGTACATTGTAAAACAGTCGTCCTCAACTATAATAATTTTTGTTATAAACTTCGTGACGCTATTAAAATTGAAGGCCTTCCAAATACATGCTTCATCCTCAGGAATTTTTATGTTACTGAAATGATTTGTATATTTCATAGAAATTTATATATTTCAAATACATAATTTCAGCACCATAAGAATTCCTGTGTGGAAAGCAACGGGAAGCTACCACACCTACAATTCCCTAGTAAAGCTGCAAAGCATAGCATGAAAATGCTATGATTGCAGTGAAAAACCTGCCCTCGGGTAGAATTTACTGTGGATGGAAGAATTCCTGAGGATGAATCATGTCTTTGAAAGGCCCTGAATTTGTATAATGTGACGAAGCTTATAACAGAAATTATTATAGTTGAGGATGATTGTTTTATAAGGTACAAAATTTTAGAATTGAAATAATATAATAATGTAATTAAAAATAAATGGACGGACAGAAGCAAATCTTTGTTGCGAATAACTCAAGAAACCTTTCATATATATATATATATATATATATATATATATATGGTATAAGAAAAATAAATGCCTGGACGGGATTCGAACTCGGATCTCTGAGTCTGTACCTCAGCGTGATATCCATTACACTACCAGGCGAATCCAACTCAAACACTTATTTTTCTTATATAGGCTATTCTCCATTATTAGTAGATGTCGCGAGTACTCGGTCTTCACTGCCATCTAGTAGCTGACTATAACAAGTAAGCAAATTAAAGAGAAAATATATATATATATATATATATATATATCATCATCACTCTAGGATTAGGCAATTGCCCGTTCCGATTTCATAATGCATCAGCCCAACGACTTCTAGGTCTTCCAACATCACGCCTTCCTCTTGCTTGATAATTTCACATATATATAAAACTTACTCACTGGCACTGTCGAACCCGTAGGTTCATGGCCGCGCGGACATAAGCTCTCCATATACCCTTATCCTGAGCTAATGCTTTCCAATCATTCCCTGTATAATCTACTTCCCTCAAATCATAGTTATTGTTGTTCTCCCACCTCATTCTTGATCTACCAACTGGGCGTTTTCCCTCTGGCTTTCCTACAAGAAGCTTCCATGCAAGTCTTTCATTCCCCATACGTGCAACATGTCCTGCCCACAATATAAAATTACATACACTGCATTATAACTTCCATATATTATCAATTAGGCCTATGTCAATATTTGCTAGGAAGAAGCTATAGGCCTAATTTTTTAATAACAACAATGTCCGGTTTTATAACCTCTGGAAACAACATAGATACTTAATTCTCTGAACTTCAGATTGAAATTTTTGGTAAAAAAGGCATTTTCACACATTTATCGTGAACAATTGATGAGAAAATAGTTGAATATGTAAAAGTTTTTAATTTTTTATCGTAATTAGATTTGAAACGACCATTTTGAGTCCAGTGATGTAATATGTTACACATATTACAGGTTGCAAGATGATGGATCACCTGTTAATAATAACTTTATAGCAAACACTTCTCTATGTTCAATTTTCAACAGGTTTCAATCCTTCCCTGCTCAAAAAATGCTTTCGCTGAATCTGCATTTCATTTTAAGTTATTTAATTTTTATTCGTTGACAAATAGCTGAAATTACAAAATAATTTGCACAGAGAATTAATAAATGAAATACAATAATTTATGTTAAGTTGTGTCATTAATATTTTCTAATTATATTAAAAATATAACGTTGTATTTTATAGGCCTATTTTTATTGAAACCTCATCCTATTGCAATAGCCTAATAAATGTGTGTACCATTGTTATTTTAAGTTGTACAGTATTAACAAACAATTTGCAACGCCTCTAAAACATCATTTCTGACAAGTTGTTGATGATTTTAATTTCGAAGGCTTTGAAAAATATTTTTCTATAATGATATCTTGCCCTATAATCATCGAGAATGATTTATTTTACTGGTATTATGAAGAATATTTTGAGGATAATTTTTGAAGCCATCTAAATCGTGTTTCTGTAAAGTAGTTGGTATTCTTTATTGCGAAAGATTCGAAATGTGTTTTCATAAAAATTATGTATAAGCGTAATAATAATAATAATAATAATAATAATAATAATAATATTAATAATAATAATAATAATAATAATAATTTTTAATTGCGGATGAGCCCATGTAGGACTACGCAAAGTACTTAGAGGCGTTTCCTTTGAGCCCAAATTTCTTTCATTCTTTTGCTATGAGCTTGTTTTCTCTCATCTGTCCAAGTTGTTCCAGTTTTTTTCTTCGGTTTGATATTATTATTATTATTATTATTATTATTATTATTATTATTAACAATTTAAAATTGAAGATATTATTGATAAAATAAATAAATTTAATCTAATGTGTGGCACTATTAAAAGAAACCTTAAAAACACAAGAAAAGAAACAAAAATTAAATTTTATAAAGTAATGGCTGTTCCTGTATTGATGTATGGATCAGAATGTTGGACAATCGCTAAAAGACAAGAACAAAGATTGGAAGCAGCTGAGATGAGATTTTTTAAGATTATAGGATAGCAGGATATACTCTGCTGGATAAGAAAACAAATGAAGATATAAGAAAGGAACTAAATATTTTCAAACCTACAGACTGAATAATTAAATATAGGAACGACTGGAAAGAACATATTGATAGAATGCCAGGAGGAAGATTTTCAAAATTATTGCTAAATTATAAACCGCACGGAAGGAGAAATGTTGGACGCCCACACAGAAGATTGTCTGAACAATTTTAACAATTCTAGCTTTCATGAAACCGGAACGAGCCAACAGGCTTAATCCCTGAATGATGATGATGATGATGTATGTACCATTTTTATTTTAAGTAGTACAGTATTAACGAATAATTTGCAACGCCTCTAAAACATTATTTCTGACAATTTGTTGATGCTTTTAATTTCGAAGGCTTTGAAAAATATTTTTCTATAATGATATCTTGCCCCATAATCATCGAGAATAATTTATGCTACTGAGATTATGAAGAATATTTTGAGTATAATTTTTAAAGCCATCTAAATCGTGTTTCTGTAAAGTAGCTGACGTTATTTATTAGCAAGATTCGAAAAGTATTTTTATAATAATAATAATAATAATAATAATAATAATAATAACAGTAATGATAATAGCAATAATAATATTATTTTTTATTTATTCTAGCAGAGATAAGACCATAAGAGCTTCTCTTCCATAAAAAGCACAAATATAAAACTATAGGGCCTATTTTTATTATATATAACTTTCCTCATTAGAGGATTGCCTCAAGGACAAAGTGATACATACAATTTTTTTAAATTTATGAAATACACTTTGTAAACACATTAAAAAAATTCAAATTGTAGGCCTAATTGAAGTATACATACTATAAAGTAGAAATTTTCTAAAAATGATTTCTTAAAATTGAAATTGATTCTCTAATGGCAGCGATGGCAATTTTAGAAAGATACACCCTGTCTAAATCTAAGGAATTCCAAAATTTGGCTAAGAATCATGTTATAGTACCTCTTGCCCCAATCATGAATCCTGTGACAGTTATACTATCTAATTGGTATTTACCTTTGTAATAGTCAATTGTTGGCTCATATATGGCTTTCTTTTCCTCAGGTTGGCCACTATGAGTCTCAAAACGGATTGTGGGATCTAATATCATACCAATTTTAGAAGATGGTCTAAATGCAATAATATCTATTCGTATGTTACTTCCATTAGTGGCCACACCATGAACTTACTCATAAACTGTGTATCCAAAATCTCGCAAGGCTTCTGCCATCATATTTCGATAGTGTGGTGCCGAATCTTTCTCAGTGATTCTCCAAACGGACAGGCCCCAAGGACGTGTGCAAGGGTTTCGTGGTCTCTGCGACAACGTCTACAGAGGGTATCGTCCCTAGACCTGCCCGGCAAAGAACGCACCGCCGATACATTGGCTTGCATTTTAATCGCTTCTCTCCATTCGGAACAAGACAATCCCTGATTACAGTATGATAGATTATAATATAATCTAGGCCTACATAATATTATATAGGCTACAGTAAATTAATTATAATGGATTAAAATACATTAAAAATCACAATGTAAATTTCATGTATGTACAATATTTTATACAATAAAATAATAACAATAATAATAACACTAGCAATATGATATATTAAACGGGAAATATACATTAATATATGTACATTATACGAGATACTGATGAAGCCAAAATTAGAGCAAATACAAATCTATATCTATTTTAAATGAATCTAACGTCCGGCAACCCTTAATTTCCTATAGTAGAGAATTCCAGTTGCGAGAAATAGAGATAGTTTACGATATGGAGTGACGGGATGTCCTATGATTCGGTATATTAAGCAAGAGATTATGTTGTGATCGTGTGTTTAAATTATGGTTTGAGGATAGATATTAGAAACGCGAGGCTAAACTATTGGGAGTCGAAGTATGCAGAATCTTAAATATTACATCTTGACATGACAATTTATTCATCTAATACATTATTGTTTCTTTTTCCCACTTTGTTTCGTGTTTTACTACACTATGAACCCTCGAATCATAAATAAGAGAACTAGACAAGAATATATATATATATATATATATATATATATATATATGGAATGATAAGAAAAACAAATGCCTGGACGGGATTCGAACCCGGATATCTGAGCCTGTACCTCAGCGTGATATCCATTACACTACCAGGCGAATATATATGGAATGATAAGAAAAATAAATGCCTGGACGGGATTCGAACCCGGATATCTGAGCCTGTACCTCAGCGTGATATCCATTACACTACCAGGCGAATCCAATTCAAACACTTATTTTTCTTATATATGTATTATATTCTCCATTATTACTAGATGTCGCGAGAACTCGGTCTTCACCGCCATCTAGTAGCTGACTATAACAAGTAAGCAAATTAAAGAGAATATTTTTACTTTATAGCAGTGACGCTTTATAGATGTTATAATTAAATGTTTAACATTGAGCAATGCAAGCTTAATATGGAATGATAAGAAAAATAAATGCCTGGACGGGATTCGAACTCGGATATCTGAGTCTGTACCTCAGCGTGATATCCATTACACTACCAGGCGAATCCAATTCAAACACTTATTTTTTCTTATATATGTATTATATTCTCCATTATTACTAGATGTCGCGAGAACTCAGTCTTCACCGCCATCTAGTAGCTGACTATAACAAGTAACAAATTAAAGAGAATATTATATATATATGCTATAAAATTAAAAGGAAATCTTGTTCCTGACAGAGCACTCCTTGGATGAAGTCAGGACAGTACCTGTTGTGATGATCCAGAAATCCTTCCCCAAATCCTCAACTTCTACATCATGGACAAGCACATCGTATTAATTTATATATTAATTCGAACCATAATATCAACTGCTCTCTCTAATCGAGAAGAATTTGAGGAAGTCGTGCTGCTAACGTGAAAACCAAACGAGCTGATACTATAGATGTAGGCAGGAAAAAAAAATAAGGCAATCCAATGATCAGGTAATTTGAGGAACAACTGTCATTTGTGTTCATCCTTCCCAATATATCTGTCAATTTGTTCCATTGCAAAATTTCTGAAGTGCACTACATTTTCTCAGATGTTCTAAGTTCATAACAGTGTTGTTGTTACATCTCATGTGTACCTGTAACTATTGTTCCAAGGTATTTGAATTCAGCCACTTCTTCAAATTTTCCCTCATTTGTAATTAAATGTCCATCTCTATTATAGGCATACAACGTATGGATTCGGTGTATATGTAAGAAAACTGAAATAAGAATTCGGAAAATGGGTGGCCTTGAAATTAAAACATACAAGACGGAATATTTAATAATTGGAGACAGTGGTAATAATTTACACTTAGATAAACAAATAATAAATGTAGGTAACAAATATTTAGGAGTATATTTTAAGCACGCGGCAGATAACAAAAATTATACACATTATAAAATACAACAAGGGAAGTGGGAAATGAGACATTTACATCCTATTTTGTAAAGTAAAGTAAAGTGATCCCACAACATGCCTCAGGAGGCCCTTGGGGTAGTAGGAGGTTAAGCTCCTACTTTTTTCTAGACAATCGGTACTTTATGTCAGCCGGGTTGTCAGCCCTGCGTGACGGCCGGCTTTACCCCCAGAACAGGCGTCTGTAGAATAACCATACAACTATAGAACCAAAACATATATATATATATATATATATATATATATATATATAATACAAATTTGGAGGCAACCGAGATGAGAATTTTATGAAATGTAGCAGGATATACTCTGCTGGGTAAAAAAACGAAATGAAGAAATAAGAAAGCAACTAAATATTTTCAGACTTACAGATTGAATACTTAAATACAGGAACGCCTGGAAAGAACATGTTGATAGAATGCCAGAATAAAGATTTCCAAAATTATTGCTGAATTATAAACCAAGCGGAAGGAGAAATGTTGGCCGCCCACACAGGGGATGGTCTGAACAATTATAACAATTCTAGCTTTCATGAAACCGGAATCACGCAACGGTCTAATCCATGAATGAAGAAGAAGAAACAAAGTTTTAAGGAATACTATACATGGCTCTGAAGTATAGGAATTAAAAAAAACCGTTGGACCCTAGAGATGGATTATGGAGAAGAATCTGTTAAACATGAAGTGAATTGTAACATGTCACTAGTGTGCCTACTGCTATAGGCTACAGGTTGATGATGATGATGATGAATGACAATTTTCAAACTTTAAAAGTCTTAAACATTTTTATTCATTTAATCCAATGCTGAAACATTTTGCGAAACATTTGCCGTTTGTCTTCTTGTTACACAACGTGCAGTTTGGCGACTTTATTGTATGCATGTGGTAGAGGTGTTCTGCTAGACAAAAGTTTATCTTCTAGATGAAAGTTTATATTCTAGATGACTGTGCATGTGAATTTTGTAAAAGTCAGGCCCATTTTCTTCCTTGCTTATCTTCTGTAGATACTCAAATCTTTCGGCCTTAAACTTGGATTTGATGAGTGGTTTCGTAGGAACGATAAACTATATTTTTTTTTGTAGATGCACATATTTTCGTTCCTTTCTTCGCCAGAAAATCAGCCTTTTCATTCCCTTTTATTCCCGAAATGCGATTTATGCGCCGACCAGCGGCTATACAAAGTGGGACCATAAAAGAAATGAGGAAATTATGGGAGAGTTGTTTGAAGAACCCATTTCCATTATATACAAAACTGCCAGAACTGGAAAATTCATAAATCAACGAATGTTATCTCACAGAATTCCAAAAGCTATGCTTCGTTACAGCCCCCAAGGCAAAAGATCACTCGGATGTCCAAAAAAGCGCTGGATGGAAAATTTCTCTTTGAATCCGAAACACGCCACATGACCTAATACTTGTATTGATGATGATTATTATTACTATTATTATTATTCTTAAATGAGAAGGAATCATCTGGAAAATAATTATTTTACCTCCATCTTTCAGGTTTCTGACTGTTTTCCTTATTTTTCTGACTTTTGAAGTGATATTGTATTTTAGCGAGGATTTGGTTTGTATAGCTAAGATCGAGGCAGGAAAATAAAGTTTGCTACATTTTTTGACTCGAGAATACGATTTGAGAACTCACCGGAACATACTGTTGGTGTCGGCAAGGAACAGAAGTTCATCTGCATACTAACTGCACAAAATTTCAAATAACTACACAATAATTTCAGTTTTCAGATATTTCCTTGGTAGTCGAGGTACAATAACCGAACATTTCTCAGAATACAATTTAATTTTGAGTCGGAAACTAGTAAAGAACAAATCCTTCTGCCGCTCAAATCATTCGTACAAATTATAAGATTCCACTTATGTTAGGCCTATTTAACTGAATCAAAGATTGGAAAACATGTGTACAGATTTTTATTAACATGTTTTCTTTATTAATTAAAAACAAATGTCTTAACACTACTAAAATATTCGGGTTTGAATTTATAAAAATTATTTTATACATTGTATTCATTTGTTACTATTTATTCCGATGAAACATAATTGAATTGGCATGTTCTGTAACTTGTGAAGGCCATTTTTGGTGATAAGTTATAATAACTTAAATCAAGTCCTATAATCGTGTAGGACTATTTATAATAATACAAGTATAGCAGTCAATTGGCCATATACAATTGGGTTACATTTTTACATTTTCATTGATTGAGATTGTTCTTTTGGTACAGAGTTCCAGGTGGTATCGACCACATTTTTGTTCACAAAATTTGCACAGACATGTTGCTTTTGATTCAAGGAAAGCTGAATTGTTACAGATGATATGATGAAATCCGTGGATCGCCATTCTTATACATATGTGTCTCATCTCGAAGTTTGCTGCTGTCCAGGATCGATCAATCATGGCCCCTGTGGCATAGAATTCTGAACGTATTCGTCTCTCTGTTTGATCATTGTTGTTATGAATGTTTCTGATGCTTTGGTGCTGGTAGGAGCATTTGAAGTCTGATGTCTTCAATGAGGTAGGATTCTCTTGCCAGTAGGTATACAAACCTGGATCTTGATGTTTTCGACACTCCTATCGCCTTCTTTATGTAGGTTCATTTTATACTTTCTAATGTTGCTAGGTTATTTGTCGTGAGATGAGGCCAGATGACTTCTATGGCGTAGGATATTATTGGCATAATTTTTGTTCTGAATAGTGCCACGTCAGTTTCTAGGCTGAGTTGTTTGATGTAGTTTATTTCGTGCATAGCCGTTATTGCTTGAGCACTTTTCTCTGTTATCTGTTTTGTAGACCATTTATGCTACTTATATTATGACACATATTTGGAGAAGAATTTTCCAAAAGCTTCCAAAACGCATTTCTATAACCAAAACCTTCTAAACCGTGTTTCTCTAAAAGTTGTCAATGTTCTTCAATGCCAAGGATTATAGAAAAATATTTTCATACAACGATCAATTAGGCATACATCGTTCAGGACTACTTATGGAACTTGGAGTAAAGATACCGGTACATATTTTAAGAATAAATTTTCTAGGCCTTCTAAACCATATTTCTGAAAAGTTGTTGACTTTTCCTTCAATCCGCAGGACGACTGAAAAATAGTAGGCCTATCTTATAACGATATTTAGGTTTAGAATAGTTTGTGACCACTATTCTTCTACTTCTTCCTTCCAAGTATTAGGACAAGGCCTGTTACGATCCTATAGAAAAATTTCCCTCCAGCGTTTCATAGGACGGCCCAGAGATCTTCGTCCTCTTGGTATATAATTATAAACAGCTTTGAGTATCCAATTTGAACTCATTCAAATTGGATGGTGTTTCCAATTTAGTTGGTACTGTTTAATATATTCCAAAATTGGCGTAGTCTTCAATTCTTTTAAGATGCCGGTGTTCCTTTTCCGATCCCATCTGGTGTAACCCGCTGTTCTGCGCATGAATCTCTTTCACGAGCTGTTAACCACTATTGTTACTCATATCCATCCATAGTAATTCTGCCCGAAGCAGGTCTTTCACTGCAATCATGACATTTTCATGCTATGCTTGCAGCTTTACAAGGGAATTGTAGGTGTGGTAGCTTCCCGTTGCTTTCCACACCGATGAAGGATGATAATGATAAGGTGATGATGATGGCCATATGATTTCGGGGACCGTTTGGGCCTTAAGGATTTCCTGACATTTGTCTTACAGGTGAGGAAAAACCCCATCCTCATCCAGAAAAACTGCCCCGACCGGGGATCGAACCCGGGCCCGCTGCATGACAAGGAAAAACGATACCTCGAGACCACAGCGGTGGACGTTACGCATATAATAATAAATAATTTGAAGAATTTCTACCTAACTTTGAAGTGTATTTTATTTATAGGTACAGTAATTTCACAGCTGGTATTTAAACTAACTACATACTGTTTCTGGTCTAAAATATTGCATCAGACAATTTTTCTTAAAAATATCGTTTATGCGCATTTTATTTTAAATGCTAGTGCTGTAGGCTATAATAAATATTATAGTTAAATAACTAAAAAAGCTTGAGCCTCTTTTTAAATCAATTACTTTATAATTTGTACCAACACAAAGACTAAATTTATTTAATTTAATTTTAACAATTAAATTCGCAATGCATCCTATAGGATACATCAATTATTCCAATTTATCTAATAGTTTTAATAAAACAGAAGAAAGCCAACAATAATAAATTACTGACATGTGTGCGGAATTACACAATATAACTAAAAATAACAGTTATGCACAATTTCGTTTTCAGTGCGGTCCGCCACATTTAAATAAGTGATAGCACAAATTGCTGTTTTGCCAATTTAAGGGTTAAATTAAGATTATTTCAACTTTGATTTTTAATCTTGACTTCCATGCATTACCCAGTTTTTTTTAATAACGAGTATCAACTTAAATTGTTAAAAGAGAAAATATAATGTATGGAGGCACTGTACGTTACAGTATTAAGAGAGAAAAATTAGGCCTACAATATTTTGGAGTGAAATTCTTCACCTACTTTTGAAGAGAAACAATTAAAACCTGGTATGCCAGTTTTTGGTAAGAATTGCATTCATAATAATAATAATAATGATAATTAATAACAATTAATAATAATATTAATAATATTATGAATGCAATATTATTTTATACATGAAGGAGGAACATCTACAACCAGAAGATTGGATGGCCCGACAAAATTATATATTAGGAAAGGGACTATGTCAAAGACAATAATCAACTGGTGATCTATTATCATCATCAACATCAAGGCTTAGACCCTCTTCTATTCAACCAGTGAAAAATATTTAAAAAATACTCAAAATCATAACATAGTACACACAATTTAAAATAAATATCTGTACGCATTAAACTAATATTAATATTAATGGATAGGTAGATCATCGGTTGATTAATGTCTTTGACGTCGTCCAATTCCTAATAGCCAATTTTGTCGGTCCATCCAATCTCCTGGTTGTAGATGTTTATCCCTCATGTATAAACATATTCCCTGACTCCAGGAAGTTTTAGGTTTTTCTCTACCTCGTCCTCCATCAGGTTTCCATTCCGAAACGCATTTTGGTAGCCGATCTTCTTCAATTCGCTGGACATGTCCGAACCATCTTAATTGCTGAGTTTTAATATAATCTAAAATAGTGTCTACAATCTTCATTTTTTCCTTATAACTGAGTTTCTAATGTTTTCTCTTCTTGAAATTCACGCTACCCTTAGTACAAAATCCATTTCCGTTGCCAAAAGATACTTATTTTTTTTGTTGTTAATGGCCAAAGTTCTGCTCCATAAGTAATGATGCTTTTAACAATTGTATGATATATATTCAGTTTATTTTATTACTTATATTTTTATCCCACAATATTCCATTGAGGCAAGCAATTGAAAAGTCTCCTTTATTATTTCTATTTCTTATTTCCTCTTCATAACTTCCAATTCTTTTTATTTTAATTCTTAAATATGTGATCTCACTACAAGATTTTATTGTTTCTCCAGTCTCCAAAACTATGTTTTGTTCTGGTTCACCAATCGATAAATATTTTGATTTCTTCATGCTCAAAATTAGTCCCCATTTATCATATTATTAATTTTCTAGTCACATATTCTAAATATTCATAATCTTCTGCAATTAACAATTGATCATCTGAAAAATTTAGTTTTGTTTGAAATAAGTAATGAATTCAATATTATTAGAAGAATAAAAGAAAAACTGTAAATCATGAATTAATCCACTGAAAAATAAATTACAAAAGAAAGAAATTAAAATTAATTTTAAAGAAGTAGTTGGGTGAATTAATGCAACTGACAATTGGTCGCATTGGAACATTAATTTTATGTATATTTGGGAGAGCTTTCATTGTAGGTGGCGACGGATTATTGTTTATCCACTTCTTGTATATGAATGTGTTTTGGTTGTTATTTGTTTCAAAGACTAAGGGACTTAATTTTACTAATTATTTTAATGATCTGTTATATTTTCCGGCTGGGTCTTTTTCGGTTCTTTTTAGGTTATTTTCTTGAATGAATTGTTTGGTTTTGTTTGTATATTCTTCCTTCTCCATGAGAACAATTGTATTGCCTTCGTCTCCAATTAACAATTGATCATCTGGAAAATTTAACTTTTATAAAGTTTTATTGTTGGAAGTAGGTAATGATTTCAACATTATTAGAGAATAAAAGAAAAGCTGTACATAATGAATTAATCCACTGAAAGATAAATTACAAAAGAAAGAAATTTAAATTAATTTTAAAGAAAGCCTATATCCGGCAGACCGTAAGGAGTTGCAGAGCCTAAGAGAAAGCCTATATATGGTCAAGGTTATTGGGAAATATGGAGGTTACATAAGTCATGGAATAATACAGCTAAAAAATAGACGATTGTATATTTAGATTAGACTTATTGTGTGTACCAAAAACGTTTATGTAACTTGAGATACTTCTATAAAGAGATTTCATAAATAAGTTAAGTAATTAATAATTATTATCATTACTGTTATTGTAACACTGAGCAACAAAAAAGAAACTGTTTTGTCTCATAAAGAAGAATATATGATTCTGATAGTATTTTTTCTCCTAATTTCAAATATGATATAGATTTTACTCTATCACGCAAGGTTTCCGAGGGACAGGCACTTATAATTTCAAACACTTTAATATTTTCTACACTCGTAACTACACAATATTAGAACATTCGGACTTACCTAAAAAGTAAGAAATTACGATTTTCTGCTATATTTCGCCTGTGGAGCATCCCTCTTGATGGTCCAACAATAATCGGCCAGCATATTAAAATTCCATTTGCCTTGATATCACTTTTCTATAGCTGAAATCACTTGACTTAGCTCATTTGGTTTTATTTTACAATGGACAAATGGACGAAAAAACGTTTATTAAAAAATAATTATTTAAATCCATTAATTGAAATTGAAATAAAAGAAACTGTGGGTGATGGAGAAATTCCGAATACATGTTTGAAAACACGATAAAAAACTGCATTAAGTACGACTATTGGTTCTCATGAGATAAAAATCATGTTGACCAGTGTTATACAATAATAATACTACTATTATTAACACAATCGTTTCAAGCTAATATGTACCAATTTTGACCTTCCTTTACTTCGATAAATGCCGATTTCCATTTTGTTGTTGGTGTAGTTTTTTTGTTAGTGTTAGTTCCAAATAGTTTATACTGTTGTTGATTTCTGTTTCTACAGTGAAGATGATTTTGTTGTGCATGTTATTTAATAGTAGGGAAATGGTGGAACATATACAAAATTATCAGATTAAATGGTTCCAACACGTCCAGACAATGTCAAATTCTCGTTTACCAAAGATGATTTACCACCTCAACCCTAAAGGCAAAAGAGACCTCGGAAGACCCTTCAACCGATGGAAAGATCAGTTTTTGTAGTCGCAGAATGGGCATCATGACCCAATACTGCATACAGAAGAACAAGAAGGAGTTGTTTAATTCTTCTTCTGAGATTTCTTTGTTTTTTTTCTATTTTCATTGTCGTAAATAATTAATACGTCGTCTGCATATCTTGTGAATAATTTTATGTTGAATTTAGTAATTACTTCTTTGAGGTGTGTATTTTCTAATTCTTGTAAGAATATTTCTGCTAGGATTGCCGAAGTGGGGCTTCCCATGGGGATTTCGTCTGCTTGGATGTAGAGTTCGTTGCTGAATTGGAAGTAATTCTGTTGCGTTATTGTTTTTATGATGTTACTTAGTTGGTTTATGTAGTTACTTTCAAGTTTCTTGTCCATTAATTGTTGTTTTATTACATCTATTGCTTCATTTATTGGGATGTTGGTTTATAAGTTTTTTTATATCAATACGACATTTTTGTGTTTTTGTTGATTTCTAGTTTATGTATTTTTTCTGCTAAGTCGTATGAGTTGTTAATTGTGAATTGATTATCTAAATTGATGTCTTCTTTTATTTTTTGGGTAATGAAAATAAGAAATGAATTCCTTTGGAGAGAAATGAATGTCACCACATCTGTTGTTAAGAGGATTGAAAATCAAACGCTTAAATGGTAAATGAAAGATGGCCAAAAAATATATACCAATGGTCACCCCCTGGAAGAAATAGACCAAGATGGAAATGGAAAACCTACGTCAGAACAATAATGGAGGATAGGAATTTGGAAGAGGGAGATTGGAATGATAGAGATAAATGGAAACTGAAGACGGCAAACCAATAAGTGGGGGAAAGCCGAAGAAGAAGACGAATTTAGAAACTTTGTAGTTGGGTGCATTTATGCAATTAACAATTGGTCGCATTGGAACATTATTTTTATGTATTTTTGGAAGAGCTTTCATTGTAGGTGGTGGTGGATTATTATTTATTCACTTCTGTATATGAATGTGTTTTGGTTATTGTTATGTGTTTTATAGACTAAAGTACTTGATTTTATTAATTCTTTTAATGATCTGTTACATTTTCCGGTTGAATGACAGCGTTGCTGCCGAAACGCGACGATTTATAAATCTGTTGCATTTTTAGCGAATTCCTTATTTGTTATAATTAATTATAACTTTTATATTGTAGTGTCAATGTATGCCTATAGTCTCTAGTTTGTATGTTTTTTCTGGTTGAGTATAAGAGAAAGCCTTATGACCTTAAATTATTATTATTATTATTGTTATTATTATTGTTATTATTATTATTATTATTATTATTATTATTACACAGGTTGGGCACGTATGGAGAGCTTCTATCGGCGCAGTCATGTACCCTCATGTTGGACAGTGTGAGTTATATTAATTTATTAGTTAGTTACTTAGATAATATTTTTTTTCATTTATATACAGATTTTAATGTTTACACATCTTTCTGTGTCTGAAGTTTTATTTTTCTTCTCCACTCGTCCCTATCCATCTACTCCATGTCCTCCAGTCCTCTTGTTCTCATTCTAGTTCTTATTTCTTGCATCCACGAGTATCGAGGTCTTCATTTCCTTCTTCTTCCAGGTGGACAACATTCCAATGTTTTACTGGGTAACCCATCTTGTTGCATTCGTCGTACATGCCCATACCAATTTAATTGCTTGTATCTTATATAATCTACTATTGAATATATAATAATCATTTTTCCTCGTATGACAGTAGTTCTGATTTTTTTCTAGCTTTGAACATCTTGCTGCTCTCCTTATAAAATCCATTTCTATCGACATAAGTTTTTGTTCTAAGTTTTTGTTGAATTTCCAAACTTCAGCTCCATATGTGACAGTACTTCTCACTATTGAATTATATATTTGTAACTTATTTCATCTGGTTATATGTCTTTTCCATAAGACTCCATTCATCATTGCTGTTATTGCTCTACCTTTATCTATTCTGTTCTTAACATCACTTTCTTGTTTATCCTCTTTATCTAATTTTACTCCCAGATACTCAATTCTTCACATTCACACGTATTCGTCCATTAATTTTTGAACATAAACTCCATGTCTTCATATTCTTGTGCCAAATAACAGTGTATTATATAGTATCTGTTGATACATCTCCAATTCATACCTCCCATTCCTGCATATTTGTGCTCCAGTTTGACAGTGCTTCATGTATAAATATCTTAAATAATGTGGTGATATGCTACAACCTTGACGAAGGTCTTTTGTTACTTTAATTTCTTCTGATACACATTTTCAATTTTAATTTTAGAGACTGCATTTTTATACAATTTTTTTATTGCAGATAATAATAATAATAATAATAATAATAATAATAATATTATTATTATTATTATCATCATCATCATCATTTAAAGCTCATCTTTTGACTTAAGATTATTCGGAATATATTACATAGTCTATTGTTTCCTCATTATATATTTATATAAGACGGAAGGGCTCTTTTTGTTTCCTATATATAATAGTGGGATTTATTTACTTCATGAATACAATGGATATTCCTACATATAGACTACACTTTTGTGCTTTATTTTACAATAACTTTTATATGTAAATCCAATAATAATAATAATAATAATAATAATAATAACAGTGACTATTTAACTCATGCCACAAATGCTAGTCAATGACCAATCACGTTTCAATGAATGTTGTTTTACAACCAATGACAGTCGTGTTTCACCTCGCTCTTTACCGATTTTCTCTTTATCAAGCTCCTGCTTTTGTGATAGAAAAAAGCTCCTCCTTTTTAATGTTCTGAACAAGTCAAAGCATTATTTTTCTCCAACAAATACATTGAATATAGCAAATAATGAAAAGATTCCTTGATTTTACTGAGTTTGTTTACTAAAAAATAATGAATAACCCGTAATGTTGATTATGATATATAGTTTGATGTTTCATTATTTCTAACTTGGAGTGCACTCTTACAATATTGCGATCTTATTTGGCAATAAATAATATGATCAAGCAGCAGTGAATGAACATAACCTCACATTTCTGATTTGTTTTTTCAAACATCGCCGTTTATATTAAATACATAAATATTTTAAAATAACTAATAGTTAAATAATGATTTGTGAAGTAAACAGCTTAATTTTATTCGTTAAATAGTCCTAACAAATGCCACTCTTGATTACCAAATTCTCTACATAAATTCACTCCTCACTTCGTGAGTTGTGAATTTATCGATAATTTGGAAATCACTCGTGGCATTACTTATGATAATTTTAAAAGAACACCTGCGTATTTTAATCTACAACTTTTTTTCATATCCCCTATAATATGAAGTAAAACCCCTCGATTATAGAATCTTAGGAAGCATATTATAGTATATATATATATATATATATATATATATATATATATATAATTAGTTTTTTTTTAATTTGCATTCGTATGTTTTAAATAAATTTTTCTCAGGAAACTTACTGCGGCAGACTTAAGGCGTTAAGGGGATCCTTGATGTTATGTCTCTAGTGTTAAATAAATAATTAAATATATGTTTATATAAGCCTATTTCTGCTAAATGTAAGCAATAAATCAAATGGGAGTAAACATGCTCTCAAAAATTATTAGATGACTGAAAATAAAAATTGGGTACGTGGCAAAATATAAGTTCCGAGAAAAACAGAAAATACGTTGATGATCTTGAAGTAAGATATCCGGGCTGTTGGCCGTGGTCTTGAGGCTTGTAATTCCCCGCCGTTTCGCTAGAGACTGCGTCTGGTATCCTCGAGGGTTGTCGTGAGAACGTCAGGGAACTACAAGCCTCAAGACCACGGCCAACAGCCTGGATATCTTCTTTAAGATCATCATGCTAACTCCGGCCGTGAAAGCTTAAGTCAATATATAGAAAATACATTGATAGGCCAGGCGCTTTCTTGTGGCTAAAGTTTGAACAACTTGTAGGCTGAATATCACATAGCCCGGTTTTTAACCGCACTTGCATCATAGCCCATATTTTAGCAATAAAATGCAAACAGAATATTTTGGTACTTAGCCTGGTTTTTATTCTCAGTCTACATTTAGCTAAGAGCACTTTTTGGAAATGGAAACACAAAGCCGCAGAGGTTAGATTTCTGAGAAAATTTTATGAATTGTTGAATAATGCAAAAAAAACCTGAAAGCAAAAACAAAAGAATACACTTTCAATTCATTGAATAAAACAGTTGAATACATGTACAACTATTACTATTCAGAACAAAATACAGCTAAAAGCGAATGAAAATACAGCAAATAAATAATAAGAAAAATCACCTTAAATAAACTACCCACGACTATATCTATATTCAGATATAGAAGTAAATAACATTTGTCATTTGGCAAAATACAGGCATTTAACTAACTACTTCATCCTACATCGTAAAAATAAATTGTAATCCTGCTGCATGCACAAAGTGAAAGATAAAGGCAGAAAATATTCGGATGGATTTTACAGAACAAGATATTCGGAGACATAAACTACATTAAGAAGTTTGAATACAAGGACCTTTGAAGGGTCCTAGTAAATGTGGTGTTAACTGAATCTACTGACTTCATAAATCTTAAAATTAATCTCAGGAGTGTTTGATAAGCTTTACCTGTGCACCTGTAACTATTTTCAAATGTAGAAATATTCACGAATTATTGCTAAGTCAATATAATAATATATATAATAATAATAATAATAATATAATAATAATAATAATAATAATAATGATAATAATAATAATAGATAATAATAATAATATTTTATAAGTACATAATATATGTGAACAATATAATCTCAAAATATCCATAGAAAAAACTAAGGTAATGGCAGTCTAAGGGAAAAATCAAATCAGATCCAAAATAGTAATAGGAAACAAAATCATAGAACAGGTGAACCATCTCAATTATCTAGCATGTGACATTTCATTTAATTATGATAATGATATAAATAATAAAATAGCAAAATTCCAGGGAATATGTGGTACGATAAAATGATCACTAAATAACAAAACAACAAGAGAGACCCATTGTAATTTTCTACAACTTGGAAGTACCGTACTGCTCTATGGTTCAGAAGCCTGGATAGCGTAAAAAACAAGATCAGTAGGACTAACGGAAAGGGTGCACTAAGGAGACAGAATCAAGAACATAGAAATAAGACAGGAACTTGAAATATTTGCAATAACTGATAAAATAGATACATATAGACAAAAATGGAGGCAACACATAGACAGAATGAATGAAGATAGATATCCGAAACAAATAACAAAATACAAACCTAAAGGCACCCGAGATGTGGGCAGACCTAGAAAGAGATGGGCTGAAGTCGGAACGGGTCAACATACCGAATCCATGAATGCAGATGATGATTATGATAATATTTTTATTAGGAATATTCTACAATAGAGTGTTTCTCCTTCAACAAAAAGTGAATTGTCGCCAGAGGCCCCTGTCTACAGCATCTTCATACCTCAAATCTCTAGCTTTCATACTTCTTCTCTTCTTCCATCCAAGTATTACGCCAAGGCCTGTTACGATCCTATAGAAAATTTTCCCTCCAGCGTTTCGTAGGACGGCCCAGTGATCTTCGTTCTCTTGGTATATAATTATAAACAGCTTTGGGGATCCGATTTCAACTCATTCTCTTCTAGTAGATGGCGTTTCCAATTTAGTTTGGTACTGTTTAATATATTCCAAAATTGGCGTAGTCTTCAATTCTTTTAAGATATCTGTTGTAACCCGCTGTTTCTGCGCACGAATCTCATTCCACAAGCCGTTTATTCTGCTTTCATGTTGTCATTTTAGTGTCCATGTTTCACTACCATAGGTCAGCACTCGTCTAGCCAAAGTGTTATATAAACATAATCTGGTGTTTTTTTGTAACAAGGGGATGGTTTCATGACTTAATACTTCCCAAAGTTTTATTATAACTAGTAATTTTTTCAGGGATATCCTTTTCATCCCAGATAGAGAGATAATATCCAAGATATTTAAATTGATTAGATCTCTCTAAAATTTTATTCTGGAGACAGATTTTACTTTTTAATGGGTCCTTCCCATGAAATGCCATAATTTTAGTTTTGTTAATTGATATTTCCATATTAAATTTGGCACCTATTTTTTGTAAATTTTAAATTAATCGTTGTAAATCATTTTCGGAAAGTGCCAGAAGAGCTAAATCGTCTGCAAAAAGAATAGCATCGAGTTTGAGGTTCCTATTGATGGGTATATATCCTCGTTGTGTTTTCCTCCATTCGTTTATTAATTTATTCATATATATATATATATATATATATAATGAAAAGCACCGGTGAAAGTCCACATCCCTGTCTTACTCCAGTGTTTGATCATTTCCCAAAAAGATAATTTGTCATCTTGTTTAACAGAGATTTCATTATCTTTATAGATGTTGAAGATATTAATAATATATTGTTGTGGAACGTTATCATCAGCTAAAATTTGTAGTAATATATTTCTGTCTACTTTATCAAAAGCCTTTATGAAGTCAACGAAGGCGATATGAGTTTCTATATTGAATTTCTTGTGTTTTTTTCTAATAGTTGTTTTAGATTGAAGAATCCATCTCTACAAGATCTACCCTTTTTGAATCCATTCTGCTCTTCCCCATTATATTTTTCATGATTTTTTTTTCAATTTATTTTCAACTACATTAGCATAAATTTTATATCCAGTGTTCAACAAGCTAATTTCACGATAGTTATCTTCGATTTGCGACCTCCTTTTTTGAAGATTGGTATTACAATGGATTTGTTCCAGCTTCGTGGTGGGTCTTGTCCTTCCCATATCATATTTCTCCTCATTCTATCTATCCATCGTTCTCTAGGTCTGTCTCTTTCACTTCTTCCATTAGCTTTCCAATCAAGGATCTTTGATACTCTATCTTCTTCCATTCTTATGAGGTGTCCATACCATTTCAAACGTTTTTATTTTACTTTTTCTAATGTTTTTTTTCAATTTACAGAATTTCCCTTATTGTGCTGTTTCTGAATTTATCCCTTCTTGAAATTTTTGTCGATCGCCTCCAATAATCCATTTCTACTGCTAACAGCTTGTTAGCTTGTTTTTCTACTTACTGTCCAGGTTACGGACCGATATAATAAAATGCTTTGTAACAGAACCTGAAATATAGTTTTGTTCGTTCTGTATATTACTCGTATATTTTCTATTCCAAAGCACTGAGTTCAACCTACCAACGATTCTTCTTCCATCAGTTATTCTTCTTTCGATTTTCTGTATTTAAATTCTCACTTTTATCTAAAATAGATCCTAAATATTTAAAATGTTTAACATTACTATTCTTCCTGAATTACATTTTAGCTCATCTGTTGAATCCAATGAAAGATATTCTGTTTTACTACTACTAATTATAATTTATCTGTAATCCTCATTTTTTGTATGTTATCTCTAATTTTCTTAACATGAAGAATGCATCATCTAGATCCTGATTAATAATAATAATAATAATAATAATAATAATAATAATAATAATAATAATAATAATAATAATAATTTAATTTATTTTTTCAGAATTTGAATGTTTAACACATATTTCTGTGCCTAAAGTTTTATTTTACCTTCTCCACTCGTCTCTCTCTCCATCCAATTCATGCCCTCCAGTCCTCTTGCTCTCATTCCAGTTATTTCCTGCATCCACGAGTTTCGAGGTCTTCCTCTCCTTCTTCCAGGCGGACACTATTCCACGTGTTTTCCTGGGTAATCTTTCTTCTTGCATTCGTTGTACGAATAATAATAATAATAATAATAATAATAATAATAATAATAATAATAATAATAACTAATAATATAATGCTTTGTTTAAGCATGCAGAGTTAAGGCAATAAGGACTTCTCTTCAACTCAACCAGCAAATATTATTATCATAAAAATTACACCTTATAAAAATATGAAAAATGTAATGAAAATATAGACTAAAAAAAAAGGACAATACGGATGTGGTCTGATATTAGCTAACACTCACAAAACATGGAATAGAAATAAAATTAAATAAAGTAAGCTTCCTAAATTAATATTTATAGGTAAATACAAAATGTTAATTTACTGTTATGCGCCATTGTGTGGAACTTAAGACATCAGTAGTTATTTTGTATTTCAAGAATGTTACTGATTGACAGTCCCTGACATGACTGGGAAGTGAGTTCTATGCTCTAGTCATAGATATTGTTTAAGATTCAGAGTATATACATGTTTGTTTGCTGCGGTTATCGAAAGTAATATAATCTCTTGAGATCTTGTGCCCCAAATTGTGATGACCCCATAAATGTTATAACATGTTGACAAATGAATACAAAGTTTGTAATCCAGCATTTGGAATAGAAAAAACGTGTGAATGTAGAGTTCTTGGGTCATTTAAAACGAAGCCAAAACATGCTCTGAAATGGAGACACGGTGTCATATCAATAGGGATAGAATTACAAATCGAATACATGCATTTTGAGCATGTCACTTAAGTCAGTTGTCATATTAGCCAATAGTATGTCGCAGTTATCAAAGTGGCGTATTACTGGAGTATCTACAAGTATTTGAATTAATTTCGTGGGCACAAGTGTAAAATTGTGTGGAAGATGCTAGTGTAAAATTACAGTTGTCCATGTAACTACAGTTACCTTCATAGATATAGGTATTTATTACCTTTTCCAAGCTGTTTGGTTAACAATATTATCTGGTACACTTATTTTCTTGTTTTGATTCACTTGTGACAAATAAATTGATTGTCGAAATATTGTTGTACTTCTATTGTCTATTGTTTCTATTCTTCCCAGCAGAATGTCGCTTTATGTCTCAGTTACAATTTTTGTTTGTTATTTAAAACAGAAGAAGACACAAACTCTCTACTGTTAACAAATGACAATAGAACCTGAGATTATTTAATTCTACGCCTCTATACATAGATTCTTTTTGTTATTTCTAATAATTGTATTTTAATTGTTTCAACTTGGTAATATCCCTCTCTCTTTATGTTAGTTAAACCTCTCCTTTTGTATGCACATTTATAGGCCCTACATCCTGGCCTCAAAAGAGACACGACCTTTCGGTAGGGGAATTGAAAATCTGGATAGCTTACTTGATGTTTTGACCACAAAGGGGTATGAATAGCTTCTCTGGATGGAAAAAAAATGAAGGGACAAGTCCTCCCAGGGAGTATAAGCCGTGAATTCCGAGTCCGAAGATTTTCTGGCTCATAATAGAAGCTCAATACTGAATTAGTGCCTCTGAGCAGAAATTTAACCAACCTCTCCCAACAAAATAATACCTTAATTTACTGCTAGATGTTTTCATTGAGACGTCATGCTGATCACATGTCAATCGTTGATATATATAGGTTATTAAGCCTAACTAAATTAGCTATTAGGTAATACTTACTCATTAAGGGAGCGGTCAATACCAGGGTCACGTCCAAAACAACACAAGCATTTAAGAAATATACTTATTCACTCATTCATTCACACTAAACAAGGTGAATATGATGAGTACGTGGTATTCGGGGACCATTTCGATCTTACATTCTTACGGTGTGGAAAAGCCTCGAAAAATCTCACTAGTCCCGACGGATATCGAACCCGGGCCCGCTGCGTACAAGGCAAAGACTTTACCCGAAATAATGATTCTTATTTTAAATGGCTTAAACATCTTAGGTATATTTATTTATTTATTTTATTTAGCCTGGTGGAGTTAGGCCATGTGGCCTTCTCTTGCACTCACCAGGACAAACATATGTTACATCAGAATATAACAATCAGAATTAACTCTAAAATTAAATATTAAATGAAGATTTGATCAATAAGATAATATCTATTATATAACGATCTATAATACAACCAGTTAAAGATAGTTAAGATTAAGACTAAAACTGATAATAAAATGTATTCAAGCAAGATAAAGTAAATTGATGGTAGACTGTCCCTATCTAACGTATATTTAAAAAAAAAAACAAATAAAAATAATAAGATATAGAAAACTAATTTTAGGATTCTATAATATTCAAACAAATGAAAATATTTGTTAATCTTAATTTGTTAATCTTAAAATTATTTCATTTCTAGGAACTTTAGACTATTTTGTAGGCTGTAATTCTACGTTTTTGCCATCTCTTCTATGTAAAAAAATAATTATTTCAACTTTATTTTAGAATATTTAGATATTCTCTGCTTTCGGTTTCACTCCTTACTTATTATCCTCCAATTTAATTCTGGCGGGTACTTTGTAGGCACTTTCCCCCAAGTCAGGGCAATGACCCGAAGGGTAAGGACTTTTAAATCCGCATCACATATAGGCATATCCTACATTTTTTTACTTACTTACTTACTTACTTACTCACTGGCACTATCGAACCCGTAGGTTCATGGCCGCGCGGATATAAGCTCTCCATACATCCCTATCCTGAGCTAATGTTTTCCAATCATTTCCTGTATAATCTACTTCCCTCAAATCATAGTTAATGTTGTTCTCCCACCTCATTCTTTGTCTACCAACTGGGCGTTTTCCTTCTGGCTTTCCAACAAGAAGTTTCCATGCACGTCTTTCATTCCCCATACGCGCAACATGTCCTGTCCATCGCAGTCTACGAGACTTAACTGTTCTTATTATATCTGGCTTCCTATCCATGTTCCTAGGAACATGTCCCTGTGTTTGAGCCTTTGGCATGGGTTCCCTGAAGTAGTCCCCGCCCGGAGAACCGAATAGGGGACTATTGACCTCCGAAAAATTTTACCCCAGATGAACCAATGTCCGCATTTCTTGACGGTTGTATTTTTACGGTGAAAGATCGTCACTCTTTCGACCAAGGTACTTTTTTCGTCTGGCTATCACCTTCGGACCAGTCCGGCATGGGTAACCCTATCGGCAGCAATGCTACCCGCCGGCATAGCTCTCAGGATCATTTAAGCACGCAAGCTACTCCACCACGACAAGTAAAGATACCATGGAGGATACATTTTTTTTTACTACACACGAAGAAATTGAGGAAATTTCAATACGCCTGGTCAGGTTGATACCAAGGTCACTACCGAGACAACACATACATTTAAGAGAAGGTACATTCACTTATGTAATCATGTTAAACAAGAAGGATGTGTTACGACTATGATAGCCAGATGTCGTTCGGGCACTATTTGGGTCTTAGTTTCCTCATATTCGCCTCATGAATTTTAATTGTTATTGTATTCCTTTGTGCATTGTACCCAGTTTGTCCCAAATGATTGGAAGACAGAACTTTTTCAGTTATATAAAAAAAGGGAAACAAATATGTATGTGAGAATTATAATGGAGTTACTGTGATTAACGCCTTCAACATTTTAAAAAAATGTTTTGTGGAACAAGAATAGGGTAAAGTTGAAACAGAAGAACAGGGAGGTTTCAGAAAAGGTCGATCCACCATTGATCACATCTTAAGTATAAAACAAATAAATGAGAAAAAAATTCACCTTGTAACAATCAAGTCACTTACTATTTATTAATTTAGATGAAGCGTACGACAGTGTGCCATTGATTAAATTAAGGGACTTTTACGTGGAGTTACAATAAATAAAAATATTATCCGAGGGATAAAAAGTGACATTAAAAACGGAATAAATAAAGATAGAAAAATAACAGCAATATTAAATAATGGCCTATGGAACAGACATATAACCAGGAAAAATAAGTTACAAATATATAATTCAATAGCGAGAAGTACTGTCACATATGGAGCTGGAGCATAGAAATTCAACAAAAACTTAAAAATAAAAACTTATGTCGATGGAAAAGGAATATCTTGAAGAGACCACCACGATGTTAAAATTGAAAAAAAAAGGTTGACAGCAATAGCAGGATACCAAAGAACAGATAAAAAGAAAAACGAAGATATAAGAACAGAACTTAATATATTTAATCTCTGTGAAAGAATTAAATACTATCAAAATGCTTATCTTCAGCACGTATTACGAATGAATGAACAGCGCATACCAAGAAGAATGTATAATTATAAACCAAAAGGGAAAAGATTGTTGGGAAGACCATTGAAGAGATGGAAGGACCAATTCGACCTATAATGAGATCGGAACAGGCCATTGGGCTTAATCCTTGTTGTTGATGATGATAAAATTCGTCTGTTTCAGTACTTTATACCCTTTTCATACGAATTCTACCATCATTAAAAAATTAATTTGTTATTGTCCGTTTCAGTACTTTTTAATAACAAAATTAATGTTTTAATCATGAAAACATTCGTTCTGAAGAAGGTATAAACTACTGAAACAGCGGTTACCAATTTGTATTTTAATAAATATGAAAATCATAGGCTATAAAACTTTAAGTTTTATTTTTATTTACAGAAAAATAAAACTTTAGGCACAGAAACATGTGTAAACATTGAAAATCTGTGTAAGCAAATTATAAGAATTCCTAGCACCTTAAGGCATAAGGCGTTCATTGTAGAATTATCGTATTTTTCACTTAACAATTGTGTACTTGGCTCTGAATATATTAATTTTCTGCTGACATATGTGTTTCAATTATGAATTTGATAAATTAATTAAATACTGGATATATTAATTTATATGAATTTAATTATTATATAATATTAATTGTTATAATAATTTGTATTTAATATTTTGATTGAATGTTATTGCAGTTGCTGACAGGTGTTGATTAATTGACGTGCAGATTAAATTAAATTAAGAAATATTGTGACAAATGCGAATTACTGTAATTTTGTATGCACTATATAAATAGTTATGTGTGAAACTGTTTCTGTAAGGATCCCACCTGTCACAAATTAGGGAGAACATCTTAAATTTTAGAGTACATTCTACCTGACGCCTGAGACAGATGCATTAGATAGCTGGATGTAAAGATTATTTAATGCACTTAAGGGTCAGTTTCACCAACAGAGGTAACTGTATTATGCCAGTTTAAGCTATGTATTATAGGGCTCAACGAGTAGGGTGGCGCTGTAGGCAAACAGTTTTCAGACACTTTTGAAATCCAGAATTGGGTTGAAGCAAGGAGATGCACTATCTCCTCTACTAATTAATTTTGTACTAGAGCATAGCCATTAAATCTTTAGAGAATGAGGAAGCTTACAACTCAATGGTAATTAATAAACTGTTAGTTTATGCTGATGATGTAGTACGACTGGCCGATAGCGAGGAGATACTAAAGGCCAACACGCACACACTATTGAGTAACACTAAGAATTTAAGGACTGGAAGTAAATATCAATAAAACTAAATATATGGTCACACATAGAAATCCATTAAATAATGGAAATGACAGCTAATGACAAATGAGGGAAATGTTGAGGAATTGGCTGAATTCAAATACCTAGGAACAATAATCACAAATAGGAATGAGATGCACAAAGAAATTAAACATAGGCTCAATTCTGGAAATGCATGCTATTATGCATTGCAGAGACTTTTGATGTCCCAACTCCTTTCAAAAACGTTTAAGCTGAAAAAATTATAAATATATATATATACATTATATATATACCGAATCATCATCATCATCTTAAGGCAAAACAACTTCAAAAGTGAAAGTTTTGGCCTTCTCAACAATCCTCCTCCATGCCAATCCGGCTGATAATTGTTGAGATTTACAAGCATGTTTTATTTTACTGTGCTAGGGAGCTAGCCTAACTCCTTATCCATATATAGTAATAATAATAATAATAATAATAATAATAACAATAGTAATAATAATAATAATAATAGCTTTATTTTACCTGGCAGAGTTAAGGCCTTAAGGTCTTGTCTACCATTCAACAAGGTTTTAAAAAATTACAAAAAAAATAGCATTACATCTAATTAGAATAAACATAAACGATTACATGTTATATGTACAATATATTTATTATTTGTAATGTAATTTGGACTTACTATAGATTTTACGAATTAAATATAAAGTGTACACGATATAAAGAAAAGAGAAAAAAATTCTTAATGACACAATACATTTAAATAGAGAAAAATAATTATTTGACAACAGTAACTGTATAAGCGTGACTTAAAAGTGCCAAAGTGTGCGGCAAACCCCTGGTATCTTGAAAAGGAAATTCCAGGAGCCGGGCAGAGGATACTGTGAAGGAAGTAGAATAAGAGGAAGTGCTATGAACAGGAATATATATACCGAATATGATAATAATGGGTATGACAGTGAGATCATGTTCGGGGACCGTTTGGGCCTTAAAGTTTTCTGACATTTGTCTTACAGGTGAGGAACAATCTCGAAAAAAAGTCGCCTAAAAGAAATTATCCCGACCAGCTGATCGAACCCGGCGCCGTTTGTGTACAATATAGCGAAGCTATCCCCGAAGTCACAGCGCTGAACAAGGGAATTTTCCAATTTTTTAAAAAAAAATGTCCAATTCTAACTGCACTTTACCTAAGCCAGATTGGTCGGCGCTGGGATACAAAACCCAGAACCCTCCCGAATTCGAGCTCAAACGCTATATCCTCACAGTAAAACCTTAATATGGATGATTGTGATGGTCAGATGATGTTAGAGCAAAAATGAAATATAACTATAAATTTAAAAATGTAGAAAACTTGCAGACTAAATGAACAATAGGACATTTTTCGAGGCATATTCATTCGATCACACTGAATTTCGAGGGGAAGGATTTATGGGGTATTTTGAATGAGATGAGGACTAATCTACAGACTGACGTGGATATAGTCTTATGGCGAAGCAGCGAGAGAGAGAGGAGGTTGTGACAAAGCAGAAATGGCGATTTCTTGTCTAATAACAAGACAATATTTTGACAGGCGGCTGCGAATTTTCAAATCAGTGTTTGGTGTGACGTGAAGGGGCATATCATATCCTCTACGTGCCAGCCCATATCTCTCTGGTCAATTGTAACAACTCAGTCTCTTCCTGCGCATTATCATAAATACTTACACACAAGCATTCCGATATTTTACAAATTCAATTTACCCTTCTCACTGCTCACACAACAAATGTTGATACAACATCAAAAATTCTAATTCATTCACAAGATCTTCCATAATCAATAATAATAATAATAATAATAATAATAATAATAATAATAATAATAATAATAATAATAATAATAATAATAATAAAAATAATAATAATAATGAATAATAATAATAATGGTAATAAAAATATAATGATAATTTTTAATCAATTTTGTTGGTGTTTACTTCATGAAAATCCATACTTATTAATTAAATAAAAATTAAAATTCATAATTTGTTAACATGTCCGAAGAAGGTACAGTGTTACCGAAACAGCTGTCACTGAATTATATCTTATATAAATATGAAAATCAAATAAAACTAAGTTTTATTTTTATTTAATAATGTATTTTATTTATATACAAATTTTCAACGTTTGCACATATTTCTGTGACTACAGATTTTTTAATAATAATAACTAATAATAATAATAATAATAATAATAATAATAAATAATAATCATATAATAATAATCATATAATCATCAATTTTATTTTCATACAGTTGTTCATCGTATTGCATTTCCTAATATTTTAGTAATATAATGACTAATAATAGTAATAATAATAATAATAATAATAATAATATAATAATAATAATATTGCACATCTTTCTGTGCCTAAAGATTTAGTAATAATAATAATAATAATAGTAATAATAATAATAATAAATATTGCACATCTTTCTGGGCCCAAAGATTTATAGTAATAAATAATAATAATAATAATAAATAATAATAATAATAATAATAATAATAATAATAATAATAATAATAACATTAATTTTATTATATACAAATTTTCAACTGTTTTGCACATCTATCTATGCCTAATGATTTAGTAATAAATAATAATAATAATAATATAATAATAATATAATAATAATTTATTTATTTATATACAAATTTTCAACGTTTGCACATCTTTCTAGAGCCAAAGATTAGTAATAATAATAATAATAATAATAATATCATTTATTTTATTTATATACAAATTTTCAACGTTTGGCACATCTATCTATGCCTAATGATTATAGTAATAATATAATAATAATAATAATAATAAATAATAATAATAATAATAATAATAATAATAATTTATTTTATTTTAATACAAATTTTCAACGTTTGCACATCTTTCTAATACCTAAAGATTTAGTAATAATAATAATAATAATAATATTATAATTATTACTTATTATTATTATTATTATCACATCCATATAATCTGACGGGGAGAATAGCAATTTAACATATTTCCACTAGCTCCTCCCATAGATTACTTATTTCTATTTTTTTGTATTTGATCTAATTTTTATACATCTTATAAATGCATCTCGGTTACCAGAAGTTTCTTCTTCTTAACCTCTATTTTTCATTCCATAACTAACTAACTAACTAACTAATTCACTGGCACTATCGAACACGTAGGTTCTTTGGCCGCGCGGATATAACAGCATTCCATAATCCCTCTCCTGAACTAATGTTTTCCCAAACAAAAAATCAAAATTGAAGACCACTATCTTAGTTTATGTTTAAAACTCAGCAATTAAGATGGTACGGACATGTCCAGCGAATGGAAGAGGATCGACTACCGAAATGTGTTTTGGAATGGGAAACCTGAGGGAAGACGAGGCAGAGGAAGACCTAAAACCTCCTGGAGTCAGGGAATATGTTTATACATGAAGGAGAAACATTTACAAGCAGGAGTTTGGAAAGGACCGACAAAATTGGCTGTTAGGAATCGGACGATGTCAAAGACATTAATCAACAGATGATCTATCTATTATTATTAATTCTTTATTATTATATTATTATTTTGATTGCGTATGGAGACCATGTAGGACTACGCAAAGTCCTTAAGAGGCGTTTCCTTTGAGCCCAATTTTCTTTCATTCTTTTGCTAGGAGCTGTTTTTCATCATATTAGATAACGCCAACTTTCAACAGGAAAGATTTTAAGTTAATTCAACTAAATAACCTTCACATTTGTTAATAGAGAACTTCTTTAAATCTTAAGTTCCGAATAAAATTATTTTGGTCATCCTTTTCCAACAAATCTATAATTTATTATTTTTATGATTATTAATGGTCTGTCAAGTTGTTCCAGTTTTTCTCTTCGGTGTTGTCTCCTTTGTCAAAACTTGCCACTTATTCACCTTATTCTGAAATAACTCTGTTAGGGATAGTCTTATTTAGTAATTCCTGCCAATTTTAGTGTCCTTTTTGACTTCATCAATCGCCTTCATCTAGTAGCCACTGGAGCCTCTACTTCTGATTTCGCGTAGAATTTCCGTTCTTACTTACTTACTCACTCACTGGCACTATCGAACCCGTAGGTTTCATGGCCGCGCGGACATAAGCTCTCCATACATCCCTATCCTGAGCTAATGCTTTCCAATCATTCCCTGTATAATCTACTTCCCTCAAATCATAGTTAATGTTGTTCTCCCACCTCATTCTTGGTCTACCAACTGGGCGTTTCCCTTCTGGCTTTCCTACAAGAAGTTTCCATGCACGTCTTTCATTCCCCATACGTGCAACATGTCCTGCCCATCGCAGTCTACGGGACTTAACTGTTCTTATTATATCTGGCTTCCTATAAAGACCATGTAGTTCATTGTTATGTAGTCTTCTATATTCACCTGTCTGTTCGTCTCTCTTTGGTCCAAAAATTTTCCTAAGAACTTTATTCTCAAATACTCGTAATCTCCTTTCCTCCCTTAAAGTAAGAGTCCATGTTTCGCACCCATATAATATAACTGGTAGAATAATAGTTTTCATATATTTTCAGCTTACCGTTTTCGAAGGAGTTGGGACATCAAAAGTCTCTGCAATGCATAATAGCATGCATTTCCAGAATTGAGCCTATGTTTAATTTCTTTGTGCATCTCATTCCTATTTGTGATTATTGTTCCTAGGTATTTGAATTCAGCCAATTCCTCCTCAAAATTTCCCTCATTTGTCATTAGCTGTCCATTTCCATTATATAATGTATTTCGTACGTGTGACCATATATTTAGTTTTACTACATATTTACTTCCAGTCCTAATTTCTTAGTGTTACTCAATAGTGTGTGCGTGTTGGCCTTTAGTATCTCCTCGCTATCGGCCAGTAGTACTACATATCAGCATAAACTAACAGCTTATTAATACCATTGAGTTGTAAGCCTTCCTCATTCTCTAAAGATTTAATGGCAGTTCTTATTATTATTATTATTGTTATTATTATTATTATTATTATTATTATTATGGTTATTATTATTGTTATTATTTTATATATGTATTATATAATATTATTATTATTATTATCGCATCCATATAACTGGGAGAATAGAATTTTAACACATTTTCACTAGCTCCTATAGATATCTAAATTGTATTTTTGTTGATTTTATTAATCTTTTATTTCTATCTACACCTTATAAATCTGCCAGAGATTTCTCTCATTAATATATATTTTACATTCCGTACTTCCAAAAATATTGTATAATGTAAGTAATTCTCATTTCCACTATCATTTGAATTTATTTCTGAATTACAAATGTAAAATAAAAATAAAAATGGGTTATTCTACAAATATTTGTTTGCAGATAGTTCTGATAGGAAACTACAGAATTAATGTGCCTATAGTTCTTAGTAAGTAATAGTTAAAAATCATACATGCGTAATCTAACACAGAAAGAAGGGTATTTTAGGTAATTGTTATTTAAATAATAATTATTATTCAAGGGAAATATCCCCTGTTTGTGTAGAATGTGACGTCATCAGGAGTACGGGTTATTATTTGAGAACCTAAATGGACTTTTAGCAAAGGCATGAATTTCTATAACGAATTCAAATGTTTTTTCACGGTTGAAGGCGACGCCATGTTGAAACTTTAAAATATAATGCCATGTTATTCAAAATTCTTCTCTCGGGCAATTATATAAGGACTTGAAACAAGTGAAGCTCGGCAATTGTTTTACTAGTTCATTTAATGTCAGTGAAAATGGTTAGAGACAAGAAAAAAAATGAAGTTTATATCCGTTATATTCTATGTAAACCTGTCCGCAATTTTTATGTAATCCACTTGTTGTCGAAATATTGTTACTTGTATACTTATTAAAGTAGCAGCATACATTTTAAACCACCGTTATGGATTTGAACAATCGGTTGTAATTCCCAATTAGGGCCTATAGAGAACTGAAAAATCTTATATTCCTTAAAATTATTCAAAAAAACAAAAATAATTTTTTAATAAAATTATTCAATTTTGAGTCATTGATTATGGATCCTAATAAGATCATTGTAAATATCAATAAAACTAAATATATGGTCACACATAGAAATACATTATATAATGGAAATGGACAGCTAATGGCAAATGAGGAAATTTTTGAGGAAGTGGCTGAACTCAAATACCTAGGAACAATAATCACAAAGAGAATGAGATGCACAAAGAAATTAAACATAGGCTCAATTCTGGAAATGCGTGCTATTATGCATTGCAGAGACTCTTGATGTCCCAACTCCTTTCAAAAACGTTAAACTGAAAATATATAAAACTATTAGTTCTACCAGTTATATATATGGGGCGAAAACATGGAACTCTTACTTTAAGGGAGGAAAGGAGATTACGAGTATTGAGAATAAAGTACTTAGGAAAAATTTTTGGACCAAAGAGAGATGAACAGGACAGGTGAATGGAGAAGACTAATTAACAATGAACTACATGGTCTTTATAGGAAGCCGATATATTAAGAACAGTAAGTCTCGAGACTGCGATGGGCAGGACATGTTGCACATATGTAAATGAAAGACTTGCATGGAGCTTTTTGTACGAAAGCTAGAGGAAAACGCCCAGTTGGTAGACAAGATGGTGGGAATAACATCAACTATGATTTGAGGGAAGGGATTATACAGGAATGATTGGAAAGCATTAGCTCAGGATAGATGTAGGAGAGTATGTCCATGCGGCATGACCGCGGGTTCGATAGTGCCATGAGTAAGTAAGTGAGTAACTATAAGATCATGTATCCAATAA
>JASPKZ010003676.1:0-28546 GCA_030220185.1 Diploptera punctata | reverse complement strand
TCAATGTCGTAATTCCATCTGTCACATAATGAGTATTACAGAACAACAGATCAGTGAAAAACATAAATGTTTAGAAAGTTTTCTTAGAGACTGATATGGTTTGGGCAACTCATGATAGTTTTTGTCAACGAGTTATTTGCTCTATTTGTCAGATGATATTTGTTCCGTTCTTGCATCAAAAACGCTATAAGTAAACACAAAATAGGAACTATACCATACTAGCCGAAATGAAAGAATAATGTGGAAGTAAACAAAACCAATGTGACTTTCGACCACATCACATAACTTGTTCCCTTTCCGTCTACGCTGTTTAGCGCGCAGAAAGTAGTCATAAATAATGCCACGAGTGATTTCCAAATAGTCGATAAATTCAGGACTCACGAAGTGAGAAGTGAATTTATCTAGAGCATTTGGAAATCAAGAGTGACATTTGTTAGGACTATTTAACGAATAAAATTAAGCCGTTTAGTCACAAATCATTATTTAAATCTAGTTATTTTAAAATATTCATATATTTAATATAAACGGCGATGTTTGAAAACAACTGAGAAACGTTTGTTATGCTACATTGTTCATCACTGCAACCAGATCAAATTATTTATTGCCAAAGGATCGCAATATTGTAAGAATGGACCCTAGTGAAGAAAAAATGAAACACATCAAACTGTTTATAGCCAACATTATAGGTTATTAATTAATTTCTGATGCCAATTATATTTTTCTGGAACGTAAATTCCTGGGAAATAATACGTTTAAGAAAGTGCAAACAGTGGTTTATTTTTTTTGGTGGTATAATCAATTGCTACAAGTGTTTTTATATTATATCCCGCAAGCAGTATCTGGTTACATTCATGCATTATATATACAATCTGGGAGCCACGTGCATTCTAGGATTGTTACATCTTAATACAGAATTGTTAGATTCAACGTATTTCTTACAGAGTCAGTCACTGCAAAATAATACTCTGACCTATTCAGAATATTAAAAAGGAGGAGCTTTCTTTAATATGATAAAATTAAGTTGATAAAATCGAGGTGAAACACGACTGTGATTGGTTTTATATCAAAATTCATTGAAACGTGATTAGTCACTGTCTCCCATTTGAGGCACGAGTTAAATAGCCTTGATTAAATACTCAGGAAAAATATAGAATGTATAGCATTAATGGGGAATGTTGTATTAATGTATCAATTTAAGATGTTAGGCCTATAGTCCACAGTTTATATAAATAAAACTCCACGGCGCGACAGGTCAAGATGGTCCTTAGCCTAGCAGCCGGCTGCTGGCCTTACATGCAAATATTTTGGGTACAGTAAGGGTTTTGAGGTGTAGTAAAATAGGAGATCATAATAATATATGTATTATCAATAAGAAGAATCTCATTATGGACTTTGTTTTCGATCTTTAATTATAGTATGTAAAAAGTAGTCTTAATAAGTTGAATAGCCTGATAGTGCATTTGATGTCTGCAGGGAGGGGGGGGGCATGAGCGCGCGCGCGTGTAAATTTGTGGGTGTGTGTGTATGTATATATGTGTGTTTTTCATCTCTTTTTTTAAAATTTGTTTTCAAGGATTTTTTTTAAAATTACTAATATAAAGAATGAGTCTTTTTTTATATCTATACACATGGTCTTTTATGGACGAGTGTAGATGTGTATTATTGTGTATGTAGTGTAGCTATAGATTATATATATATATTCATTGTGGGGTTTTTCCTCACCTGTAAGACAAATGTCAGGAAAACTTTAAGGCCCAAACGGTCCCCGAAATCATATGGCCATCATCCTTATCATTATCATCATGATCATCCTTCACCGGTGTGAAAAGCAACGGGAAGCTACCACACCTACAATTCCCTAGTAAAGCTGCAAAGCATAGAATGAAAATGCTATGATTGCAATCAAAGACCTGCCTTCGGGCAGAATTACTATGGATGGATGGATACTCATTGTTTTTCTACAGGTGTGTAGCCATAAAGGTATTTGTTTATATTATGATTATTTTTATTTTTTTCATGGAAAAATAATGCACGTAGGCCAAGAAGGCCCGTGCACAATGTAAATGCATATGTATTTTCTTTCTTTTGAAAAAAAGGCAATAAATTCCATTATCAATCAATCATATATTAATCACAGAGGTGAGTTATCATCAATTCAATGCAGGGGTGACATGTGGCCAGTATGTCGGGTCTCCCAGGCGTTATAGCTAGTTTTCTCAACCTGGAGCCGCTACTGATTATAACTACCCACATTTGTCAGGATGCTGGGTGCGCACCGGTCCCATACTGGCCGAAACTCCACGAGAAAAAAAAAATCCCCAATGGAGACACGAACTAGTGCAAGTTCCTAGCTCTGCGCCAAGGCAGTATGCCTTAATCGGCTATGATGCGGGACTGTTTATATAAATAGCCTAATGTAATTATTGTGTTGTGTGTTGTATAGCTAGTTGGTTGGAGAGACAGAAGCGTTCCTAATGTATATTTTCACCATGGAATGATGCATACTGAATTATTTCGTTAAGGCTAGTATAGATGCTATGTATTTCAGAGCTAGATGAAAACAGACAGCGTTGCCGATACATAAACTATCAGTTTCCCATGACTTTCAAAGTTCAGCAGTGTAGGGTATATTTTCTATTCGTCCTATTAATAATGCATTCCGAAAGAAATACGCTATCTCATGACAAGACTTTAAAATCATTTTTATCTAGACCTTTTTCGATCCAATCAAGTAGACATTGAAAATAATCACGACCAAAATAATTACTACCAGGACTGTTAAGCCTAAATAAATTAAATGTGTTTTTATAATTACTTGAATAAGTAAAAAGAAAAATCTTCTTCTTCGTCACGGTTTAGGCTTATTTACTAGCCTGTTCCGGCTCCAAATTGCTGCTGTTTCAATCTTTTCTTTGGTCTTCCCAAACTTCTTCTTCTCTCATGGTGAATAGTTGTATGCTGTTTTTGGTATTCTATTCTCAGTCATCCTTGTTAAGTGTTCTTTCCAGTTTGTTCTGTATTTCACTATCGTTGCGTTTAATTCTTATACTTTTAGTTGTCTTATTTCTGTGTTATATTTGTTGTCTGTTCTTCGATATTATTTGAAAAGAAAACAATTATAAATTTATGTCGTATTTATTTTTAGATACCCCGTGCTAATTATACGGCGTTGCCCGGGAATTTACGTATCCCGATCTTCTTGGCATCAGTGATCTGAAAGGCAAAAATTATGATTGCATGTTATCCGTAAAGACATGCTGTCAGGGATTTTTGTAGATTTTTTTTCCCAAAACGCGAATTTTTAGTGCACCGATGGGTTTTTTAACCCCATTAAAATAGGGCAATTAGTTTCTGGGTCTATAAGGGAAGAACATACATACAAACTAATAAACAGACAGACTCGCACTCATTTTTATATAAATAATATGACACTTCTTTATTTCCATAATTACACTTGGCATATAACAAACAATTAAAAAAAGTAAGGACGAGTTCCTTAACCTGCGAAATAGAACCATTACGAACTCGAGTTGGTGGAAACCTGAAGTGAAAACTTACAAATCTATAACGATCGCAAATTAGAGTTTTTCGCAACTAAACTCAGTATCTGCATTGAAATAAAACGAGCAAGGTATTATTCAAACACCTGCGACATCCAACCAATACCTATAACCCAAAAAAAAAAAAACTAATCCAGCACTCGCCACGTAAGGTTTGTCTTAATGTATCCGTTAAATTGGCAATGTATTCTGTAAGATACATCGTGCAATTTAATTAATATTTTTAATAGCGCAATAGAAAAAATGAATCAGTAGGAATCATGTGAATCTGTGTTAAATTATATAACAATATGCAATAAACAATACATTATGATGATCTTGAAGAAGATTTCCAGGCTCAAGACCACGGCCTACAGCCCGGAAATCATCTTCAAGATCATCATAGCAACTCCGGCAGTCAAAGCCTAAGTTAAAAAATAAATTATTTTCACTGCAGTCGAACACATTTAAATAAGCTGGCATAAGAAATTGAGTTTATCCAATTTAAAGCTTAAAAATATATATTTCATAAACCAGTAAATTTAGACCATAAATTCGAAATGCTAAGAAATTAGCTTAGTTTACGCAGTTCCTGCGTATTTGACTTTTTTGTTCAAGTACATAATCATATGCAGAAATGAGAGGTAGTTTTATTAAATAATCCGTTCCTTTCGTCTTGGTTTTAGCACAGTACGTCTCTCATTTCAGCCTGGCAAGTCGACGTTTTTTAACGCACCACGCAAATTTTAGTGCCATAGAAAACGGTAGTCTATATATCATAGTTACATTGTGCGAAGGCAATGTACTATGCGTTGCTATAGCAACTATTGTGTATTGTTGATTCAGGTCTCACGAGTTGTTTTTGTTTCGTGTAGTGCAGGTAATTGAAGACAGGTGGAACCACTTGTAACATAATAAACAAAAAGCATTCGCTGTGCGCACAGATGCAGAAAATAACAATTCCAAAGAAACAAAACTGAATTCACAGAGTAGAGAAAAATGTAATGCCTTTCTCTTTGTGTCTGAATTTAGCAAATTTATAATATTATGTGAACTTTTGGTTAAGGTAAGGAAACCATGTTTAAATATTCAATAATCTCTATTTAACACTTACCCTATGTACACAGTTTCGCGTTCTCTGCGTATCCCGGCACTTACAGAAAAACGTCATCTCGGAAGAGGGTGTTCAATTCTGGATCACGTACATTTGTCCATGGCCGCGCGGACATAACCTCTCCATACATCCCTATCGTGAGCTAATGTTTTCCAATAATCCCCTGTATAATCTACTTCCCTTTAATCAAGGTTAATTTTATTCATCTACTTCATTCTTGGTCTACCAACTGGGCGCTTTCATTCTGGTTTTCCTACAAGAAGCTTCTATGTCCCTCTTTCGTTCCCCATTCGTGCCATTCAAGAGTTCGTTGATAAACATACCGACAACATATTAAATACATGATCACACATAGAAGTACATTGTACAATGGAAATGGAAATTTAATGGTAAATGAGGAAAACTTGGAAGAAGAGACTGAATTCAAATACCTAGGAACAATAAATAATTCAAACTGGAATGACGTGCACAAAGTAATTAAACAAGGGTTCACTTCTGGACATGCATGCTATTATGCATTACATGGACTCCATCGTGTCAAATCTCTCTCAGAAAACGTTAAATTGAAACTACATAAAATGTTATTCTACCAGTTATATCACATGTAGATATGAAACTTGAACTCTTATTTATTTATTTATTTATTTATTTATTTATCATCATCATCTTCTTCTTCAAGGTATGGGCCTGTTGGCCCGTTCCGCTCCCCGGCGCACTACATGCCGCAGGCGCAGGTCGTCCTTGCAACGACGTTTTGGTCTTCCTACATTTCTTCGGCCTAGAGGCCTATAATGAAGCAGTTGTTTTGATAAACGATTATTTGGTATTCTTTGTATATGTTCAAACCAATTACGTTTATTTGTGTGTATTTTCGCGTTTATATTATAGATTTGTAGTTCATCTCTGATATCTTGACTTCTCTTTTGATCTCTTAGAGATACACCTGCAACTGATCTGAGAAATCTCATTTCTATTGTCTCAATTTTATTTTTATCATAGATCGTTAAAGGCCAAGTCTTAGACCCGTATGTTAAAGTTGGAACGGCTACTGTTTTGTAAAATTTTAATTGAGTTTCCCTTGTGGTCTTATTTCTCAAATATCTTCTTATTGAACCACATATCTGTTGAAATTTCCCTAATTTTGTCTCCATATCCAAATTTTGCTGGTACGATATCATGCATCCCAGATAATTGAAACAAGTTACTTGTTCAATTATGTTTGCTCCAATTACAATTTTTGTCCTTTTATGCTGAGTTCCAATAAATGCCATTAACTTTGTTTTTCTCTGTTGATATATTTAAATTATAATCGTTTATTAGTTTCCATAATTTACAAACTGATCTTTGTAGTTGATTTTCTGAGGAAGCTACAATGATCTGGTCATCTGCGATAAAAGACAGTTCATTTTCGTACCGTTTATCATAAAATGTTCATCTAAAGAAGTTTGCCATGTACTAATGATATCATCTAAATATACATTAAAAAGTATTGGCGAAAGAGGGCAACCTTGTCGAAGTCCATTGTTGATTTCTACGCAAGTTTCTCCAGGACCATTTCCTTTATCTACACGAATTTTTGTATTTTCGTATAAACTTTTTATAGCTTTAATTAGATGAGGTGGATATCCTTTATTATTTAGTATATCCCATAATTTAGAACGCATAATTTTATCAAAAGCCTTCTCATAGTTGATAAACAATATGTGTGTCTCAAGATTAAATTATCTTCTTTTTTCTCTCAACTGTTGGAGTGAAAAGGTACAGTCAATTGTAGAGCGGCCTTTTCTGAACCCATGTTGTTCATTTGAAATAATTTCATTACTTATCTTTCCGATTCTTCTAGATAATATTTTAGCATAGATTTTGCTGCATGTTCCCAAAAGGCTTATACCTCTGTAGTTATTTGAGTTATGTCTGTCACCTTTTTTATATATAGGGATAACAATAGCTTCACTCCAATCTTCAGGTACACAGCCATATTGCCAACAGATATTTATGAAGTTTAATATCCTATATAAAAAAGAGCTTGAGATCCGCATTTAATAAGTTCGATATTGATTCTATCAATTCCAGGTAATTTTTTGTTATTGAAGCTCTTTATTGTTTCAGTAAATTCTTCTATCTATATGGAATCAACACTTAAATCACTTTCCATAATTAATATGTTACTTTCTTCTTTGTCATTATGGGTCCATAATTCTTTATAGTATTGTAGCCAATTTTTTTCTGAATTGGATTAAAATTAAGTTTATCCTTTTCATCTTTATTTATCTCTCTTAAGATTTCATAAGCATAATTTTGTCTACCATGAAGATCGTTTTCCATATCAGAAATATATTTATCCCAACTTTGCCTATGTCGCCTCCGAGTTTCTCTCTTAACAATGACACATTTCTTTTTATATTCTATTCTGTTTTCCGTACTTTCATTATGCAAATAGTTCAAATAAGCTCCTTTCTTTTCTTCAATAAGTTTTGCTATTTCCGAATTCCAAATTTTAAGACCACGCTTTTTATTACCTTTTCTTTCTTTTATCTAGTGTTTCTTCTGCAGCTTGTAATATAATTGCTTTTATCTTCTGCCATTCTAAATTTATATTTAAGCTTATTGGCATTTCTTCCATTAATTGATTTAATCTATTTTGGTATAACATATTTATACTATCTTCTCTTAATAAATGTACCTTAAAGGTTTCAGTAATATTTCCTTTTTTCTGTAATTTCTTCCATCTTGTTGGTAATGTAAGTATTGCTTTTACTAGAAAATGATCTGTCATAACGTCTGGACCTCTGAATACTCTAGTATCTTCAATATGTGGGACAATCTTCTTATTTGCAATTACATAGTCAATACTACTTTGAGAATTTCTTTCGCATATAGTATATTTATGAATATCTTTATGTTAAAAAAAAGTATTCATAATTCGTAAATCATTGTACTCACAGAAATGTACGAGTTCTTTTCCATTTTCAGTTATTGTATTTTCACCTTTGCTTCCTACTATTCCTGGAATTGTTTGATTACCCACTCTAGCATTAAAATCCCCTAATATTAAAATGTAGTCATTTGAATTAACTTTGTCTAGTGTTTTCTGTAATTGTTCACAAAATTCTTCGGTTTCTTCTTTCTTCCCTTCATTTATTTATTTATTTATTTATTTATTTATTTTGCCTGATGGAGTTAAGACCGTAAGGTCTTCTATTCCACTTAACCAGAGTTAAATTATACATATAATAACAATTATGAATTATCTACATGATGAGTAATGATACATAATAGATATAGGCTACACAATATAAAGTTGACAAGGGGAAGGAAGAAAAACAGTAACAGTAATAATAATAATAATAATAATAATAATAATAATAATAATAATAATAACAATAATAACAATAATAACAATAATAATAATAGTAACAGTGCAAAAATAATAACCTATAATTAGATTAAGTGAATGCTTTGTAAAGAAAGTTTAAAATATAAAGGAATAATAAAACTATACATGGAACACGGTTATATATTATATTGTCTAAGGAAATCTGAAGTGAGATTCTTTTTAAACTGTTTTTGAGTCGGGCAGTCCTTGATATACGAGGGAATTCAAGAGTCGCGTGGCTAAATGAAGGAAGGGTGAGGAATAGTGAGATGTTCGATGCAGATGAAGAGCTATAGTCCAGCCACCTGGTCCCCGGCCCTGACGTTTAGGTTGTACGAGGAGTAAAGGGAGAAACTCACCCTCTACTCTCAATAAGGAAATAGTTGAAGTGAGAGTAGACGTCTTCCACAACCAATCACTGCTCTCAACACCACTAGTACGGTTTGAAATTGCTGCGATGTTGTCGGCTGTATTTCTGATAACCGCATACATAAAGCGGCCCCTCCCACTGAATATCCATATCGGCAACACTGTCGTGAAAACGTCAGAGCCGGAGACTCGACAACTGTACTATAGAGTTAAATTTTCTCTCGATCATGAGTTTAAGTTATGGTGGGAGGATAGCGAATGAAAGCGAGTTTTAACTGAATTTAAAAATGTTTAGTTAAATATAAATAATAAAAATATACCAGGCCTATTTAGCACATGTCTATACAACTTATATGGGAGAATCTTAAAACATACAATTGCAATTTTAATAGATCATCATCCATGCAAGTATTAGGCCGTGTGGCCTGTTACGGTCTCAAAGAGGAGTTTTGCAATACATACTGGACTGATGCTCTAATGCTCAATCTAGTAGCTCAGCAATTTTAATAGAATAAATAAAAAATCATTTCATTGTTTAATTTTTACGCACGCACAATGCAAAATACGTTGTGATTTCTATTGTTTTAAAAAGGTCGACTTCTGTAGAATTTCTTAACCCATTCGCCTCAAAAAAGACGAGTTAGACTCGTCGGCAGTTAAATGGCCTTCAACTCAGAAGACGAATTCACTCGCTTATCTCTGTCTATTATATATTTTGCAATATTTTGTACATCCCTTAGCAGGCTAATCTTTTGATAACATTTATGAATGGTAGGGGAATTTGTTTGGCCTTAACCCTTAACGTGATCTGAAGTACCGTTATCTTTTGCTTGTTTTCAATTTCTGAAAATATAAAATATACTTTACGGTAACTTAAATGCGGTGTCTGGGGAAATGCATTAAGCATTTAAACCTGAAGTGAGTGGATTAAAGGATCGGAAACGAAACCATTTGAAAAGCGGAGAATAACAAATTAGTTTGAATGTTATCAAATAGTTTAGTGAAAAAACAAAACCTACTTTAGCCATTGATGAAGTTGTGAAAATAGCAGCAGAATTTAGAGGTGAGTCAGAATAGAGCATATATTCTGCTCATAATGAAATTGCATCATGGAAAAAAAGTTAACGTTCGATTGGGTAGGGATATAACATTTGTCATAAATAAATAACAAATGGAAGTTTCTAATTATTGGCACCACCTTACCTTGTACTCGGTCTTATATCCCGTAAAATATTATGTTATATGAGAAGAATGTTTCTATCGATGACCGTTCTTTACACAATATAGTAAAATCAATCATAGTTTTAAAAAACTAAAAGAACACGCTTTATTAGAAAACTAAAAGATGAAAAATAATTTTAATTTCCAATACGCTTGGAATAAAATAAGTGGCCAACAAAAAATCATCTCCAACACATATAGAATAAAATTAGAGTTATGAACAAAAAGAAAATAATTTTACCATCAAAAGCGTGGGGTGCTCTATATCAATTAATATATTTGATAATAAACAGATATTTGTAAACGTAAGCTCTCTAAGAAGAAAATGTAAAAATCATAAAAAGCACCCACGCTTTTGATGGTAAAATTATTTTCTTTTTGTTGATAACTCTAATTTTATTCTATATGTGTTGGAGATGATTTTTTTGTTGACCACTTTCTTTTATCCCAAGCGTATTGGAAATTAAAATTATTTTTCATTTTTTAGTTTTCTAATAAAGCGTGTTCTTTTAGTTTTTTAAAACTATTATTTATTTTTTATTTTTTAGTTTTACAGAATAAGATAAAAATGTAAATATCTTTAAATTCGATACTCTTGTAGTATGAGCTAAAAGTAATACTCTTCTATAAAAAAAAACCCTGCCAGCCGGATTTGAACCAGCGACGTATGGATTACTGAAATTATATACCACTAAGAGTTCACTGCTCTACCAACTGAGCTCTCACGACGATTGACTAAAAACTCGACAAGTCCGCAACCTATTATACCAGTTTTCATTTTTTTGATTTTCGGATGATTCTGGCCAGGATTTTAGAAACAAAATATGAAATTATTGTATTGTCACGGGTCCTCTACACGTATACAAAGTTTCAAGTCGGTCTAATATTTCTATGTGGGTGAAAATCGCGTTGAAAGATTCCGTTACATTGATACAAAAACACTTTTTTTGATTTTCTGATGATTATGGCCAGGATTTTAGAAAATAAATATGACATTATTGTATTGTCACGGGTCCTCTACAAGTATACAAAGTTTCAAGTCGATCCAATGATTTTATGTGGGTGAAAATCGCGTTGAAAGATTCCGTTACATAGATAGATAGATAGATAGATAGATAGATAGATAGATAGATAGATAGATACAGGTCAAGCTAATATAAAGCGTGTAATAAAACGGTTAAAGTATATGCTATCCGCTCTTAAAGTGATCCTCGTCAAAACAAAACCATGTGACCTGCTCGCTTTTCATTGGTTATTGACGCCGACGTACAATGTAAAAGCAATAAGTACGCGAAAAAGTAGTTCCCTTCATTAAATTTAAAATACGTCCTCTGAATATACTTGTTATTCTTCATGAATGATATTAATAATAGGCTATTCAAAACATAGAAATGTTATAAAATATATCTAATCAATAATTACACTTAAAATAGTTTAGTGCATATGGATGATGCATTTAAGTCATGCTTCATTCGACAACATGGTTGAAAGTGTCGAGTCTTCTATTGCCGAGTCGCCATTTAAATTTGTAAAACACAAGTCTGGCAAACCTTTGACTAATGGTAAAAAAACTTATATTTCACAAGTTTAGTGAAAAGTATCCAGAACTTCCAGTAAAAGATATAGTGAATTTAATATCTGAGTTCACCGGTTTATCGTGTACAAATATTAATAGTGCTCGGGGAAAAAAGAGAAAAAAACAATACGTATGTGGTAAGGTTGTAAATGCCAGTAAAAAAAAGAAAGAAAAGAAACCTGTGCAAAATGCTTTTGATAAGTGTCATGAATTTGTGGCAAACGCAATTCGAGTAATAGTGCATGATTTCTTTGAAAAAAATGAATTATATATCACTTCTCTTATATACTTCACAGTCCACCGCTGTGGTCTCGAGGTAGCGTGCTGCCTTGTCACGCAGCGGGTCCGGGTTCGATCCCCGGTCGGGGCAGTTTTTCTGGTGAGGTTTTTATTGGAGTTTTTCCTCGCCTGTAAGACAAATGTCAGGAAAACTTTAAGGGCCCAAACAGTCCCCGAAATCATATCACCATCATCATCCTTCACCGGTGTGGAAAGTAACGGGAAGCTACCACACCTACACACTTCCCTAGTAAAGCTGCAAGCGTAGCATGAAAATGCTATGTTTGCAGTGAAGGACTTGCCTTCGGGCAGAATTACTATGGATGGATGGATCACTTCTCTTATATACTTCACACGTACTCCCTGTCAATATGGCAGTAATTGTGGCGCGAATGGCGGAAGGATACAATTGGCGTTTGTTAATGTTAGGATCAATCTAACAGCGGATAAGGTATAGTACCACGGTTCCTCCAAAATTCTGATTCGGCTAACTGGAAGTTAGCTTGGAAATGGTATGGGTAGAGAGCAATTTATTTCATACTTTTTTCATTTTATATGTTAATTTTTTTAATATGAAATTGAGATTAAGAGTCTTCTAACTCATGTAATGCAAATGGCGGCTTCTAAATAGAGATTTAAGAGTAACACATATGTGTAGGGCATGATGAAATATTTATCTCATTTAGAAATGAAGTTAGCTTGAAATTTACTCAGTATACTAAATATAACCACATAATTAGCTATATAATACATTTATGTGGTTAAATTAACTGCTATATTATAACGGGAAAGTTTTACATGGAACACACTATGTGCAGATTGCAACGCAGTAATTACAGAGAGGTTTTTGTTGCTGGTTGTTATACACCACTTTATGACGTCATGCAATTTTAAAAACACAACAACAAGAAGATGTCATAAAAACTTTATGAAAAACTTTAAATTCTAATTTACAGAGCGGATGACGTCCCATGAAGTCGTTCATTGCACAAATGTAAAAATCACGTTTCATATCTTCGTAACATGTGAGAAATTACAAACAACGACTCATCTAGTATGTTCTGTTATTGTATTCAGATTTCTCGAAATCGATATTATCACGCAATGTTTATTCGTTGTTCAAATAATCACATTTGAATTTAGCGAGTGGCAGCAAGCTTTAAAATTTGCCTTATAAGGTAAAAGGATATTCGTGAGTTGCATCTCACGAGTCAGAGGGCCCTGTTGCCATCTTTACAGATGCATCTATATATCGCTTTCTAGAAGGGCCGGCTTCTCGAGATTTCCATTCGAGAAGGATCGGAACTTGCAGATAATGCGATCCTTGCATACAAAAGTGTTGGGAGCTGGTCGACATGTCTGTCGGGAGTGAGTCATCATAGATTAGTTACCTGACAGGCGTCGAATGCGTTGTAATCTGAGAACGAAGATAGTTTTAGAAAGCAGATACGTCTGCGAGTATGAATAAATAAACTCTAAGAGGTATTGTGTTTGTGGACTCTTGTACAGAATAATTATGTGTTTATACAGTGAATAATTGTGAAGGAAATAAAGAAGATTGAGTGAGTCCTTTTGTGTAAAACTGTCGTGAAGTGAAATTAAAGATATTCTCTATTCCAACGCAAAAATTTCGATTCAGGCTAACAATCCTTCCTAATTGTCCAATTTCGCAGATTAACGAGCTGGACGTTACTTTACTTAATTGAATGTATAGACAGACCTAGGTTCAGAAAAAAAAACTGTGGCCATTACAGCATTAACATTTATGTACTAAATGAATATATAACTAACTAATTCATTGACACTATCGAACCTTAGGTCCATGGCCCCATGGACATATGATCTCCATAAATTCCTATCCTGAGCTAATGTTTTCCAATCATCGCTTGTATAATCTACTTCCCTCAAATCATGGTTAATATTTTCTCCCACCCTATATTTCATATATTTACTGGGCGCTTTTCCTCTGGTTTTCCTACATGTAGTTTCCATACACCTCTTTCATTCTTAATTCGCGCGACGTGACCTACCCTTCGGAGTTTATAAAGACTTAACTGTATTAATTACATCTGGATTCCCGTAAGGATCATGTAGCCTGTCCGTTCATCTCTGTTTGGTCCAAAAATTTATCTTAGAAGTTTATACTCAAATACTCGTAACATTTTCTCCCCATTAAAGTAATTCATGTTTCGCATCCAATAATAACTGGGAGAATAAGAGTTTTATATAATTTAGTTAAATTATTTTAGAGAATTTGGGACAAAGTGTTTCTGTAAGTAGAACGTATTTTGAAATTGAGCCGATGTTTAATTTCTTTTTGCACCTCATTCTTATATAAAATTATTATTCCTAGATATTTATATTCAGTAATGTCTTCAAATTTTCCTCATTTGTCATTATGTGTAAATTTCCATTGTACAATGTATTTCTATGTGTGACTATGTATTCGGTTTTATTGATGTTTACTTCCAGCCTCAATTTCTTAGTGTAACTCAATAGAGTGTGATCGCCTTATAATACTACATTATCAGCATAAACTAACAGCTTATTATTTTTAATTCAGCTACTTATATCCCTCATTTGTCATTAACTGTCCATTTCCTATACAAAATATTTTTGTGTGTGACCACACAGTATCATGTCGACTGAAACATATTAATTTATATTTTTTTTACCATCGTTAAGTTATAAGATTCTATAGTTAATTGTATAAAAAATGTTTATTTCCCTTAAATAAAGTCTGTAGATAACACAAGTTCCATAGAATGTAGAGCAGAATCGAACCAAAGATACCTGATGGAAGCGACATGAACTCTATTTACTTTGGTGTGATGTATAATGTTGACAGCGTATGTATGTGCTTAGATTCGAACACATGACTACTGCCAGTTGCAGTTCGAGCAAACAAAAACCGAGCGATTTATTTCCTGTCTGCAGTCAGGAACTGTGTTTACTGTAGACAAACTACAGGGGCATTCGCAAGTCACCTGCACAATGTTAAAATGACTTACACTATTCAAACTTGGGCTTCTCAAATAAAATCCAGTCCTACATAGGCCCAAAACTAACTCACTCACTCACTGGCTATATCGAACCCGTAGGTTCATGTCCGCGCGGACATAAGCACTCTTCTGAACTAATGTTTTCCAATAATTTTCCAACCTATAAGATCTACTTTCCTCAAATCAAGATTAATGTTATTCTCCCTCCTCATTCTTGATCTATCAACTGGGCAATTTCCCTCTGGTTTTCCTACAAGAACTTTCGATGTCCCTCTTTCATTATCTATTCTTGCCAGATGTTTTGCCCGTCTCAGTCTACGAGACTTAACTGTTCTTATTATGTCTAATATCTGTTTTCCTATAAAGATCACGTAGTTCACTGTTAAGCAGTCTTCTCTATTAGCCTGTCTGTTTATCTCTCTTTTGTCCAAACACTTCCCTAAGAACTTTATTCTCAAATAAACGTAATCTTTCCTACTCCATTAAAGTAAGATCAATGTTTTGCATCCATATAATATAACTGGATGAAAGGCAGGTCTACGGTACAAAAATAACATTTAATTTCAAATATCATTTAGTACTTAAAATCTCTTAGAAAATAACATAATTTGGAAATATCCGCAAGGAAACAAAAGTAATGTATTTTAAGGGGAAAGATCTAAACGTTTTAAAATTAAGTTCAAACTAATAACTAGAGTCCGGATTTTATGTAATTGCATATTCTGTTGCTGTATACTGTATGCAGCTATAAATAAATAATAGTTTTAAAAACTAAAACAGCACGCTTTATTAGAAAACCAAACTCAAAAATGAAAAATAATTTTAATTCCAACACGCTTGGTATAAATTTAAAGTGGTCAACAAAAAAATCATCTCCAACACATATCGAATAAAATTAGAATTATCAACAAAAGAAAATAATTTTACCCTCAAAAGCGTGGGGTGCTCTATATAAATTAATATATTTGATAATAAACAGATATTGGTAAAAGTAAAGTCTCTAAGAAGAAAATGTAAAAATCATAAAAAGCACCCCACGCTTTTGATGGTAAAATTATTTTCTTTTTGTTGATAATTCTAGTTTTATTCTATATGTGTTGGAGATGATTTTTTTGTTGACCACTTTAAATTTATCCCAAGCGTGTTGGGAATTAAAATTATTTTTCATTTTTGAGTTTGGTTTTCTAATAAAGCGTGCTGTTTTAGTTTTTTAAAACTATTATTTATTTTTAATTTTTTAGTTTTAATATTTTACAGAATAAGATAAAAATGTAAATATCTTTAAATTCCATACTAATGTAGTATGAGCTAAAAGTATTACTCTTCTAAAAAAATTCTCCCCAGCCGGATTCGAACCAGCGACCTATGGATTACTGAAATTATATACCACTAGTTCACTGCTCTACGAACTGAGCTCATACAACGATTGACTAAAAAGTCGACAAGTCCGTAACCTATTATACCAGTTTTCATTTGTTTGATTTTCTGATGATTCTGGCCAGGAATTTAGAAATAAAATATGAAATTATTGTAGTGTCACGGGTTCTTTACAAGAATACCCAAGTTTCAAGATGATCCAATGTCTCTAAGTGGGTGAAAATCGTGTTCAAAGATTCCGTTACATAAATACAAAGGCACTTTTTTTGATTTTCTGATGATTCTGGCCAGGATTTTAGAAAATACATACGAAATTATTGTATTGTCACGGGTTCTTTACAAGTATACAAAGTTTCAAGTCGATCCAATGTCTCTAAGTGGGTGAAAATCGTGTTCAAAATTCCGTTACATAAATACAAAGACACTTTTTTTGATTTTCTGATGATTCTGGCCAGGATTTTAGAAAATGAATATGAAATTATTGTATTGTCACGAGTCCTTAACAAGTATGCAAAGTTTCAAGTCGATCCAATTATTTTAAGTGGGTGAAAAACGCGTTGAAAGATTCAGTTATATAGATAGATAGATAGATACAGGCCAAGCTAATATAAAGCGTGTAAAAAGCTAAAATGTCGACGAATTAAACTGAAAAGACTCTTATTCCAAAGTTTTAAATTACATCATCATCATAATAGTTCATTCACGAATTTAGGCCATTTGTTGACCTGTTTCGGCCTCAAGAGGAACACCATCCAGAAGTCTTTTGAGTGGACGTCCTGGTCTTCTTCTTCCTGCAGGTTGATATCTTAACATTGTTTGGGTATCCTGTGATCTTCCATTCCATGAACATGTTGCATCCATCTTGACTTATAATCAGAAATTTTGTTTTTTAAAGGTTCCATGTGTAATTTTTAAATTACATATTTTTACATATTTCGAGCTATAATACATATTTCACACCATAGTACATACTTTTACACGTTTTAATATTTTTTGCGGAATTATTGTAAATATTCGTCAATCCCATTAATTTTCGTTACATAGCAAAGAAAGGAAAAAAATTGTAATTTTTACACGCTTTATATTAGCTTGACCTGTATCTATCTATCTATGTAACCGAATCTTTCAACGCGATTTTCACCCACTTAAAATCATTGGATCGACTTGAAACTTTGTATACTTGTAAAGGACCCGTGACAATACAATAATTTCATATTTGTTTCCTAAATTCCTGACCAGAATGATCAGAAAAGCAAAAAAAGTGTCTTTGTATATATGTAACGGAATCTTTGAACACGATTTTCACCCACTTAGAAACATTGGATCGACGTGAAACTTTGTATACTTGTAAAGGACACGTGACAATACAATTATTTCATTTTTTCTAAAATCCTGGCCAGAATCATCAGAAAATTAAAAAGTGTCTTTGTATCTATGTAACGGAATCTTTGAACACGATTTTCACCCACATAGAAACATTGAATCGACTTGAAACTTTGTATACTTGCAAAGGACCGGTGACAATATAATATATTCATATTTGTTTCTAACATCTTGGCCAGAATCGTCAGAAATAAATATCTTTGTATCTATGTAACGGAATCTTTGAACAAGATTTTCACCCACTTAGAGACATTGGATCGACTTGAAAGTTTGTATACTTGTAAAGGACCAGTAAGAATTGAATAATTTCATATTTTGTTTCCAAAATCCTGGCCAGATTCATCAGAAAATCAAAAAAAATGAAAACTGGTATAATAGGTTGCGGACTTGTCGACGTTTTAGTCAATCGTCGTAAGAGCTCAGTTGGTAGAGCGGTGAACTCTAGCGATACATAATTTCTGTAGTCCGTAGGTCGCTGGTTCAAATCAGGCTGGGGGGACTTTTTTAGAAGAGTATTACTTTTAGCTGATACTACAAGAGTATCGAATTTAAAGATATTTACATTTTTATCTTATTCTGTAAAATATTAAAACTAAAAAATAAAAATTAAATAATAGTTTTAAAAAACTAAAACAACACGCTTTATTAGAAAACCGAACTAAAAAATGAAAAATAATTTTAATTTCCATCACGCTTGGGATAAAATTAAAGTAGTCAACAAAAAATCATCTCCAACACATATAGAATAAAACCAGAGTTATCAACAAAAAGAAAATAATTTTACCATCAAAAGCGTGGAGTGCTCTATATCAATTAATATATTTGGTAATAAAAATATATTGGTAAAAGTAAAGTCTCTAAGAAGAAAATGTAAAAATCATAAAAAGCACCCCACGCTTTTGATGGTAAAATTATTTTCTTTTTGTTGATAACTCTAGTTTTATTCTATATGTGTTGAAGATGATTTTTTGTTGACTACTTTAATTTTCTCCCAAGCGTGTTGGAAATTAAAATTATTTTTAATTTTTTAGTTCAGTTTTCTAATAAAGCGTGTTGTTTTAGTTTTTTAAAACTATTATTTATTATTAGTGTGCTTCTCATTCATTTTCGTCAATCCTATTGATTCCGTTGCATTTAAAGCTAAATTGTACCAGTTGGATGCGGACAACAATGACACGTTTTAAACATTTTTTCTTCCTTGTATCTTATACCTTTTAGAACTTATAGTGGTTGCATTTAATTTAACCATGGCACCAGTTGCATCTTCGATATGTCTTCAAAGCAAAAAACGTAGATTTTTGTTGACAGTGATTTAATCACTGATGGTAAAACAGTCGTCTGCCAAAATTGGGATAAACGTATTGGGTGTACGATGAAATCTTAAATTGAACAACATTTACGAAACAATCTGCATATTAAAAATTAACGTGTTCCTTCAAAGGAACAGGCACTACTTACACAGTTGCAGGGACAGCCTACATTATCTAATAGTGAATTTTACAAAGAACGCCGACTGTCTAGAAAAAGTGGGAGCCTTAACCTCCTCCTACTACCCCAAGGGCCTCCCGAGGCCTGTAGTGGGATTACTTTACTTTACTTTTACTGTGTATGGCGTTGGTTGCAGGGAACATACCCTGGAACAAACTTCAGGTCTCAATTTAAACATTTTTAACAAAAATACTGCACCCGCAACATTCCCGACGAGTCCAACTCTCGGGAAGAATTACTTGAATTCTTGTTATGTCGACATATTATAAAAATCAAGATTGACATAGGCAACTCATGTATATGGATTTCTGCTGATGAGATGACGGATGCTGCAGGCAGTTTCATCGCTAATCTAATTGTGAACCAGCTCTGAACCAGCATCAAAACCCTTCTTAATTTACTGTAGACCTTTGGAGGTAACAAATATTTCAACAATTGCTAGATTCATTAATGATGGACTTAAGGTACTATGGGTAGATGGCTTAAAAGAAGAGTGGGGTCCTACCGATTTACACAGATGCAGCTGCGTACATGTTTTAAAAGCGGGAAAATCGCTTACTTTATTTTATTCAAACTTAGTGCATGTTATACATGTACGGCTCATGCATTGCAACGAGTAGTAGACAGTAAGACATGAATTCTCAAGTAAATACACTGATATGAGCTACGAAGAAGGTTTTCTTAAAGTATCTTTATCGTGTACAACGCTACAAGGAGCAGCTACCTGATGCACCTGCCTCCAAGGCAGTGATAACAAGGTGGGGCACATGGATCGAAGCGGTAGCGTATTTCTACAGTAAGCATTTCGAAGCTGTGAAGTCAGTGATTGAGAACTTTTCTTCTGGTCCTGCAGTGGGTGTGAGGGAATCCTTGTTAACATTCAACAGTTCTAAAGTGCTCAGTTCAGTTTCATACATCGCAAGTCACTTCACCTGGCTTCCCAACATTATCAAGAAACTTGAAACTTCAGGTATGCCTCTCCAAGAAGCTGTGGAAATAATGGAAGATGAAGTTCAAAAGGTCAGTGTTGTACCAGGCGAAATAAGTGATGCAATTTCCACTAAACTGTAGTCTGTGCTAAACAAGAACCCTGGATACCCAACTCTTGTTACTCTCTCTGGCTTATTTAATGGTGAAAATGTAGAACACCCTGAGAATATTATTCCTATAATAATAATTGATCAATATATCATTATTAAAATAGGAATCAGTGTGTAATTAAACAACATATGAATCCGCAAACTCCAATTGTGGATTTCATAAAAAAACGAACAATACTAAAATGGTATGATCATGTAAAAATAATGGCGGAAGACAGAATCACAAGAAGAATACTAGAATTGGTATCACTTGGTACAAGAAGAGGAAAAGGACAGAGAAAGGCCGAAAGTAACGTCGATTAATGTTGTTTTGAGTAGCATGAGGGAAAAAGGATTGGACGATGGAGATTGCAATTAAAGAAATAAGTGGATACATTAAATGGGCGCTGGAAAATATTTTTAAATATCAATTAACCTGTAAATAAAATTATTATTATTATTATTATTATTATTATTATTATATATTATTATTATTATTATTATTATTATTATTATTATTATTATTATCTACATATTAATACGTGAAGGAAAAACTTTGTATCCCTTTTTAAGCAGATTGCGCGCACGGAGGAGTGTAATATTTGGTATAATTAAAGATCATATGATCTTTAGAGTGCAGAAAAATTAAATTTACGTATAATACGTGTTACAAATAAATTAAACAAAATAAAATAAATTGTCTCTAAGGAATTTATGTGTATTACTCATTCATTTGTTTACGTTCATACTGAAAATTAATTGTTGAAAAAAGAAAATTGTGCAGCAGCAATGTGAATTGAGTTACTCTCGCGTATTTATTATTGGAGGTGTATTATTAGTGGTTTAAAAAAGTCAGTACATTTTGTTATTTACATTTAAATTAAAGTCTGTCTAATCTTGGTTTCAGTAAATTCATTGCATTTTTTTTATATTTAGATACTCGCACCTACTTCCATTATGCCTCGATATGGAACATTGACGGGTTGGAGTGAGAGATATATATTCCCGACACACAATAATAGGCCAAATACAAATTTAAATAGTATAAATAGTACACAATAGTCAAATAACACGTTATATATGGCTTAGCCAAGCTATACCACATATTTCGTATCGTTCGTATTTCTAAAATAAATCGAAAATTAATGCTTAATGACGTATTTGTGACCAAACGTAAAAATGTAATGAATTGTGGTCGAATTTCGACCTCTGGGCGATCAGTAGTTATTATTATGTGCGTGTTTTAGGAAAGTGTGTTGGCATAACCAGAACATGTGAAAAGTAGAGAAGAGTAGTGTTGTATTGATAGATTTCACAGCAGATAACCGTTTTGTATGAAGCATTTACGTATTCGGATCAATACGTACATGGACACAAACAAATTTGTTAGAAGACTCACCGAAATTAATGTATCACATAGTGACAGTACTTTGGAAGTGTGTCTATAAACACACATTTCAATACCGCTATCTATATTCCATTTTAACAGTGTACTGTATATGAATATTTCTCCAGGAATGCCAGGTATTTTTGTAAAGTGCCTTTGAAGAATGTTTAGAAAAATTGACTCCGTTTCTTCATATAGATTTTCAATCATTACAAATACAGTGTGGACATAAAGTCCCAGTAGAACTGGAATGAGAACAATACGACTGGAGTGGATGGACAAAGGCGAATGCAGAAGGAAAATAATACTTTTGGGACAGAAAGATGTGTAAAAATTGAAAATCTGTATATAAATAATAAAATAATAATAATCATAAAGATAATGATGATGATAATAATAATGACGGACTGCAGTTGGAGAAGAAACCCATTTGACAATGAATAGATTTAGAGAAAGCTTTATGACTCAATTCCGAGGAACCAATTATGGGAAGTATTGGAGAAATACAATATTGGACAGAAACCTAATAGAAATTATTAAACAAACCTATAAAGATAACTCCGCTTATGTTAAAATGGGAAATATAATGTCTAATCCTATAAACACCTCAAAGGGATTGAAACAAGGGTGCAGTCTATCACCAATTTTATTTAATATTTATGTAGAATTTATATTAACGAAATGGAAACAAAGCTGCAAAGGTATGGGGATCCCAATAGGCAATAGATTTTTGCTGACATTACATTTGCCGATGATCAACTGGTTTTAGCGCAAGACAATTTGATATGGAATTCATGATAAAAGATTGAAAAGCACATATGAATCATGGGGTCTCACAGTAAATTTACAAAAAACAGAATATCTGGCAATAAATAGCAATGAAAGAGAAAAACTTAGTATTGGAAGATGGAATCCAAATAAAGGCAAGTGAAACAAACTAAATATTTGGGAATGATTATGGATAACATCGAAGGTATAGGCAAAGAGAACATAAAACATAGAATTGAATTGAGTAGCAAAATAATATCATCATTAAAATTCCATATGGTGGGATAAGCATATTTGGAAAGACACAAAAAAATATATTGGTAAAACATTGGTGGATCTGTTGCAATGTACGGAAGTGAGGTATGGACAATCAATAAGTCTACCAAGAATAGACTAATAGCTCTAGAAATGGATTATTTACGAAAGAAGTGCCAGAAAAGTTAAATCTGAGAACGTGGCACAAATAAGGAAATTAGAACACAAAATGGAAGCAGAAGAAGCAAATAATTGAAAGAATCGCAGGAGAAAGGAATTTTAAAGTGGTCTAGGACATGTTTTAAGAATGGAAGATGAGCGATGGCCGAAGCAACTATATGAATGGCATCCTAACAGAAAGAAGAAAAGAGGAAGACCAAGGTTAACATGGAAGGAAAACATGAAGACAGTAATGCAAGCTAGAGGGCTAAGCATCGAAGATGCCCAAGACCGTAGGCTTTGGAGGTTTTGGCACGGGAAGACGGCAGCAGCTGTAAAAACCCGAAGATAGAGAGATAATAATAATGATAATCATAATCACAATAATGATGATAATCATGATAATGATAATCACAATATGATAGTGATAATAGTAATAATAATTATTATTTTTAATTTGTACCTTCTTATTATTTTTAAATTGTTATTATTGATTTTATTATTATTATTTTAATTGTTATTAGTTTTATTTACAATTCCCTAGCAAGGCTGCAAGCATAGCAGGAAAATGCCTAGATTGCAGTGAAGGACCTGCCTAGGGCATTATTACTATGATTGATTATTGTTTTATTTATAATTATTGTCATTTTACTATTTTATTATTATTGTCTTTGTCTATTTTTATTATTATTTCATTGTCATTTTTTATTATTATTATTATTGTTATTATTATTTTTATTATTATTATTATTGTCATTGTCATTTCTTTATTATTATTGTCATTGTCATTTTTATTATTATGTCATTGTCATTGTTATTGTCACTCATTAGTTGTATTGTCATCATTATTGTCATTGTCATCATTATTGTCATTGTCATCATTATTGTCATTGTCATCATTATTATCATTGTCATCATTATTATCATTGTCACCATTATTATCATTGTCATCATTATTTCATTGTCATCATCATTGTCATTATTCATCATTATTATTGTCAATCATCATTATTGTCATCATCATTATGGTCATCATCATTATTGTCATCATCATTATGCCATCATCATTATTGTCATCATCATTATTGTCATCATCATTATTGTCATCATCATTATTGTCATCATCATTATTGTCATCATCATTATTGTCATCATCATTATTGTCATCATCATTACTGTCATCATCATTACTGTCATCATCATTATTGTCATCATCATTACTGTCATCATCATTATTGTCATTCATCATTATTTCGTCATTATTATTGCATCATTATTATTGTCATTATTAATCATTAGTATTATTGTCATTATTATTGTCATTATTATTATTGTCATCATTATGTCATTATTATTATTGTCATTATTATTGTCATTATTATTATTGTCATCATTATTGTCATTATTTATTGTCATTATTATTGTCATATTATTATCATTCATTATTATTGTCATTATCATTATTGTCATTATCATTATTATTATCATTATTATTATTATTATTATTATTAATAAGGATAAGCAGAGACGAAGGATGAAATTTCACTCTGAGTGCTTATAAAGTCCCAGTACGAAAAAAAAAAATATAATTAGCTTGAAATCAGTGATCCAACATGATCTCCATCAATCTCAAAACACGTTACCTAAAGATGCACCGTCGACCGGAAAGCCAACATACCGTCTGTAATAATTTCAGTCGCTCGGCGTATACATTCGTTCAGCACTTGCATATTAGGAACCTTGTTTGAGTACACCTGCACGTGTTGGTTGATGAACGCCCAAGAGAAAATGTTCGGTGGTGTGAAGACTTGCGAACGCTCTGCCCAGATACGAGGAGATATCCTTCCAATCCATCTGTTTCGAATTTCCGAGATTTTGTAAAAACTCATACTACAATAGTATTGCATAGTATTTTTTTTTTGCACGACAAATATTGATATAAATTTTATTATATTAAGAATAATTTATATTTTAACTGAAATGCGTGTTTCTATCATTTAATGTAAGAGTTTGAAAGTATGAATCATGTATATTTGTTTAGGGACATAATATTGGTAAATAAATATTGTGTCGCGTCATAATAATGATGGAGAATGGTGAGAATACTGGTATCGCATTAGTCGGAATAGATTCGCGAGACACTGACTCAAAAGGCCCCGCGCGAGACGGACTAAATATCTAGGCTATCATTCAAGAGATCTCTACGAGTCTCGATTCCCCCTTTCGGGGAAGATCGGGTGGCGAGAACGTTCCATTCGGAAATGGTCTCGACCTCAAGCCTACAATGTTCCTCCATGTATATATATCTGTGGCGTAGGCAGGAAATCACAGTTGTGTGTTTGGCAGCGAATAAGCAAAGTGTTGAAGACGATGAGTGCACTCATCAGAATGTTGTGAATTAATTGTGAAAGAGATTAAACTTGAATCAAGATTAATTATTAGTACAAGCTGTGAACCGGCGAAGGACTGTAGAATTAAACCAAGTTAAAGTGAAATATTATACATCTGTGTTGAACTATTTTTGACAAAACGACGTGAAAGTCAACACATACGCGCAAAAATGCTAGAATATTGGTTGCCTGTGTCACCGTTTTAAAATCAGGTAAATTTGGAATCAACATCATCATCTTCTTTCAACGGATTAGGTCTTTGCCTGATTCCGATCTCACATCTGATTGAGGGCCAGCGTTTTCTTGGTCTTCTACCTATCTTCGTCCTCCAGGATTATACATGAATACAATTCTGGTTATCCTATCCACTGTCATTCTTTGCAGATGCTCTATCCAATTGTTCCTGTGTTTTTCTATTTGTTGAAGAAGTGGTTATACTTTAGTTCCTCTCTAATATCCTCATTTCTAATATGTTTTTCTCTTGTACAAATTATCACCCCGCCCGTTGGAAGCTATATTATTCGCTGCCTGAATTTACACTTTTCTCTTTTTTCCTTCAGCATCCAAGCCTCATTTCATTCATCGCCACTGGTAGTTGCCATCTTTGGAATAGCAATTACTATTGTGTGAAAAATTCAGATGATATATCTAGTGATGTTGAAAAACCAAGAGTCTTGGATGGCTAGTTGTAACAGAACAAGTCTAGACAAATACACTGGTTGGTTTATGGTGTATATAGTAAATGGTTGAAAGAAAAATGCGTTAATACTAATGAGAAGAATGTACTGGCGTATTTTCGTATTAAGAAGTAGTAAGTTAATATAAGTGTTTCAAAACAAATGTTACTATATTATAGATTTGTAGTGAAACACATAGAATATATGTAAAATTTTAATGCATAGGTAATGAATGATATCAATTTCATTATGACCTTTCCTGAGCAATAAGAATTTGCGTAAGCAAAGTAGGGTCCGTAAGCAAAATAACATAATTGACAACAAATATATATATTTTTATATTCAATGCCATATCCACCGCTGTGATCTCGAGGTAGCGTGCTGCTTTGTGTCGTGCAGCGGTCTCGGGTTCGATCTCCGGGAGGGACAAGATTCTTGGGTGAGATTTTTTGGGGGTTCTCCTCACCCTCAAATGTCAGGAAATGTTTAAGGCCCAAACGTTCCCCGAAAATCATCTGGCCATCATTATCACCATCGTTCATATTTCACCATAGGTTAGATTTAGGATTAAGGACTCTCCTGGCGCACAACACTATCATCATACCCATCAATCATCTTCGGGGCAGTGTAACCCCACCTTTCAGGCGCTCCAACATCAGAAGTGGGTTACAATTATGCCAATGATAGGAGAGAATACCAGAAATGTCGAAAAAACACAACTTGGGACATTGAATAAAAAATCTTCTATTTCATCAGTTTATCATTACGACATTTCTACTGTTATCTCCTGGAATCGGAGTTATTGTAGGTTGAAACACTTGGAAGGCGACGATATAATTATATTATGAAAGGTGATGACAATGGAAATGATGCGCCAGGAGAGGTCTTAATCCTGAATTTATTCAAATGAGGTCAATGTGATAATGATGGCCAGATGAAGTTCGGGAATCGCTTGGGTCTTAACGTTTTCTGACATATGGTCTGACAGGTGAGCAGTAAACATCACCCAGGAAACTCGTTTCCGACCGAGGGATCGAATTCGTTCCCCATTTACTTGACAAGGCAGCACGCTACCTCGAGAATCCGTAGTAGCAAATTAGCACTATACCTTTTCGCTCTTAAGTGATCCTTATCAAAACAAAACCATGTGCCTCCTGCTCGCTTTTTCATTGGTTTATGGACACCACGAACGTTGTAGAAGCAATATCCTTCCGCGATCCGCGCCACAATTACTGTCACTTTTGACAGATGACACAGCAAGAGAAGACTCGATACTTTCCACCATTTTGTTTTCATGAGAATCGACTGATTGCATATCTCAATGCATTATCCATATGTAATTAATTACATTTCAAGAAAAAATCTATACTATTTTCTCAGAAACTTTCTGCATGGAAGACACAGAAATATCCAACTTTTATGGAATTTCACTCCCCGCCCAAAATGAGATAAAGGTCGTCCCTCAGGGGACTAAGCTGCTTTGTAAAATCGCATCTACAACCCCTCAAACGGAATCATCGGGTACGAGAACACATTAAACGATATCCACCAGAACTAGAAACATAAATTGGTGCATTACTTTCGCCGCGCCAACCAACTGAACCGGAGGAGCATCATAGATGACCTAGGAAGGGCTCTGGAGAACATTAGACGATCGGTAAACCACCAATCTAATGGGAGAACTCAAAAAAACTTGGCGCATAGATAAGTGGAACACAAAAACACCAAGCGGTAATAGACTTCCTTCCTAGACTACGACTAGCGACTCCTAAACTCGAGAACAGGAAATTCACCTAATAGCTCCAAACTGGAGGAGTACAATCGACCTTGGTCTTCACAGATAACCAGGGACAAGCCCAAGTCAAAATAGAGAAATATGCAAATTAGGAAACACCTACCAGTAATAACTAAACTCCAGCTGAGTCACCTAAGACAGCCAAGACCAAACTGCAACCATAGAACAAAAATATCACGACACATCGACGAAGAAAAATGGCAGCAAGCAAAGCAGAAATACCCGGCAATAATAAGTTATGATGAGACAGGAAATCTAGACGGAGCAACAGCAGCCTTGTACCGAGAACATCGCACAGGCCACCAATAAGGTAACCAGGGCCACACGCACGGCGAAGCCATGGTTCGACGAGGAATGTTAACTTATCAAGGCAACAGACTCTACAGCTCCTCCACGAAGCCAGAAAACCTGAAAACATCGCACTAACGGACAACGCAGAACAACGCCGGGAGTACAAACGCCTACTAACAGAAAAGAAGAACAGCCTATGATCTACACTAGAACAAATCCTAATCGCCGAAACAGAAATTAAGCCATATAATATATAAGGACTTCCAAGAAACGTCACACCCAACTCCCTCTCGTGAATCTGGATCAATGGGAAACCACTTCAGAACCTACTAGAGAGAAGGCGAAACGCAGTTGATCCAGCGCCGCACATGCATAATACAAGAAGGAACTCGACGACCCAATCACTCCTGACGATGTAGCCGCTTCATAAGCAATACCAAAAACAACAGGCAGCTGGTCCGGATGGGATATTCGCGGAAACACCTGAAAACCTGTCTCAAGATCTGGCCAGTTCCGCTAAGCCCTCCATATAACGAATGCCTCACGAACAAGCACAATCCCACAGCAATGGAAAGACAAAATAGTGGTACTCCCAAAGGCAGGAAAGACGATCCAAACATTTTACAGGGGAATCGCCTTTGGAGAACACAATGTTCAAAACTATTCTCCAAATCATACTAGAGCGCATCGAGCTAAGATTACGAGCAAACATCCCCACGAATCAATTCGGATTCACTCCAGGCAGTTCGACTTTACATGCAGTAAAAGAAATCCTAGTTGAGATAGAAAATAGCATGGCACAACCAACACCCCCTGTAATGCAAATTCATAGATGATTCAAAAGCATTCGACAGCATTAACGAAAGTTACTTTGCCACAAGCCTGGAGAACGCACTGGGCAGGTCAAGTCGCGAACTGAGACATAAATCGAGTCTTCAGCACCAACATGGTGCATCTGACGATGGCATTCAATGGCTCAAAAGAAATTGCCTCAAACACGCATAGTCCTACAGGAGACCCA